>APFE030277892.1:141486-160833 GCA_000404065.3 Pinus taeda
GATCATTTGAGAACCGTATCCTACAATTTTGTAAAAACACTATTATTAGATTTAGGAAGTAGTATTTTACCCTTCTCATGCATTTAGAGAAGGGTCCAGAGATTTGTCAAAAACTTATCCTCAGAACATGCACTTCTGCACCCTCAGAGGAGGTTTTGATGAATGGATGGATCGAGATTTTTTTTTACTTGCATTTTGATATCTGCTACTGATGTTGCACTTTTGTACTCTTGGTAGATTTTAGAACAAGTAGAGATAGATCGTTTTTGCTTAAAGCTTATGGGTAGAATTAGTCATAAATGGTACTTTTATCTCTTGGAAATTCCTGCTTATATTCTTTAAGTGATTTACAGTTTCAGTTGTTTATATGTTACTGCATGAATGTATGGGTTATCATTTGGCACTTTTGTACGGTGGAGTCATATTGTTCATGTTTGACATATGAATGGCTTATTATGCGATATGTTGTTCACAACTGTTTTGCCTAACTTCTTATGCAAAGTGGTTTATCTTTAATGATTTCTATTCTTATAATAGCTGAATGATATTTATTACCAGTTATTGTTCGAAATATTTTTAGATCGCATAATGGAAGATATACAATCCCGGGTTAGAATAGATTTGATGTGTTGTTTCTCACTAGATTACAATAGCATAGAGTAAAGTTAAAGAATCTGAATTAGATTAACTTTAAAATACTCTTAGATCAGCATAGTTCAAACTCTACACACACACACACCCAAGATCGGGAAACTGGTCCCGTTATCCCCAGTCGGACCCGCTATACAAAACGGATAAGGAGCTGCCAACCAAGGTCCGGATCGGGTGGGTATCCCCCTTGTTGTCGACCCGATTTTCGGGGCTTCAACACAGTGATACCCTTCACTATTTCTGCATAGTTGGGTATGAAACTTCTCAAGAAATTAATTCTCCCCAAGAAGACTTGGACCTATTTCTTATTTTTGGGTAGTGGAATTTGATTGATAGCTTCGACTCACTTAGGGTCAATATTCACTCCTTCTTGTTCTACTATGTGTCCTAGTAGATTCCCCTCACTCAAGGCAAATTGAGATTTCTTGGGATTTAAAGACAACAAATAACACCTGTATTTCTCAAAGGTGATCTTCAGGTGGAGGATGTATTCTTCATCAGTTTTAGAGAAGACTATGATATCGTCGAGATATACCACTACAAACTTGTCTTGTTCCCCTACAAAATCTATATCCATATCTCTCTGAAAAGTGGCCCTTGCATTCACAAGACCGAAAGGCATGTAAGCATACATGAAAATCCCCCAAGGGGTGGTGAAAGTAGTTTTCTTCTGATCATTGGGGTGGATTGCCACTTGGTTGTAACCAAAGATCCCATCAATAATGGACATTATAAATTATCCCACCACCTTTTGTAATATATAATCCATCTTGGGCAATGGATAATTGTCTTTCAAAGATGCGCTGTTAAGGTTACGAAAATCTACGCATAACCTTATTTCCCCATTCTTTTTTCAGACTGGGACTATATTGGCCACCCACTCTGAGTACCTTAAAGGCACTATGATTTTAGCCTGTAGAAGTTTCCTCACTTCTTTTTCAATAGAGGGGAGTAAGAGTGGACTAATCTACCCGATCTTCTGCTTGCATGGTTTTATCCCACTCTTCAAAGGAATCTTATATTGTATGATGTTAGTATCAAATGATTATAAATCCTCATAATACCAAGCAAAAACATCCTTATAGGTTTTGAAAAGATTTAAATACCTTTGTTTGTATCATGAGGGGATTCCCTTTGATAGTCGGACCATCTGAGGTTCATCTTCTGGGCCGATATTGCAATCTTCTACTTTCTCATCCATCTCCGGAGCCATTGTTTTGGAGGCTACATCATTCCGGTTAAATAATTTTTCCAGTGGAAATAAACCACGAGGAATAGTATTCCCTTCTAGATGTATAATTTTCTATCTGACCACCATGTTCTTCCACAAAATTGGTTCTTGATATGCCTCTTTTTCCTCTTCATGATCAATAGTTGAGCTAGTGAAATCCCTAACTACTTCTATAAACCACTTGACCTCCTCATCATCCTTGAATACCTGCCAGTGCTTGACATTATCAGGTATAGAGGGTCTGTGTCTGACCTCCACCTTGTACCTAAGAAGTGGATTTTGAGGAGATTTGAAATTGCTTGTTGCTACGACAAGAGAATCAACCATTTTGTTTTCTTCTCTAGGTAGAAATTGGATATTAAAGGCCATGAATAAATTATCCATTAAATCCCATACTTCATTTTGGTAAGTCCTCAATTTGGGGTGTTTGGCCTGACACATATTTCAGGTCTTCTTTACAATTAGTTCAAATTCTCCATGCACAATTAAGAATTCAATATTCATATTCCTCATTGTTTCTAGCCCAAGGAGAAATGCTTCATATTCCGCCATGTTGTTGGTTGCCTCAAACTCTAGCCTAAATAAGAGGGGTATCAAGCTGCCCTTACGACTTACCAACAATAATCCTGCTCCATTTCCTTCTTTTGAATTAGCTCCATCAAAGTACAATTTCCATTCTTTGTTTTTATTTGTGTGCTGGTCGTCTAACTGCATTGTTAGATGTACCCGAGTTTCTTCTAACACTGTCTCATCTTCTTGTAAGGCCAGGAAGGAGCAGTCACTTTCTTTTCCACATACAAGAGAATTTCTAGAACCTTCAGCTAGGGTCACAATATTTACAAATCTGGATTCTCTGTACAACCTCCTCTCTTTGCCTCCAAAAGTGGGAATAATGGCATAAGTTAGATCTAATTTTACAGAGCCCCCCACCTTAGAACCCTAAGACCTAGATAGGAGCATGTCGAATCTAGGGGGAATATCTGCCACCACTATGTCCATCACTAAACTCTTCATAGGGATATGGTCCAGGTTTATCACCAGATCTTTTATCATTGCCAAGCATTTGACTCTTTTAGAGTTAAAGGAGTATAGGTCCTTGTAGGGTCTAGTGATCTGCAAGCCGAGTTGTTCCATCACGACAAAGGGCATGAGGTTGTGGGAGGCTCTAGAGTCCAACATATAGTTGTGCAATAAGAGGTCATGGATTACTAGGGTCACATAGAAGGGTGTAGTGGAAGAGTCAAGTTCTTCAATACGAGGCCCAAAAATAACCATTTGTCTCTCTTCTTGAAGTTTTAAACAATCATGGGTCTGTACTGAAGTGGATGGAAGCATGCACTGAGAGATTTGAATGTTATATGTGGGATATTTTAGAAGTTTAGTTAGGAGAACATGGATCTTTACCTTCTCAAGTTCCTTCTGGAGATTAGATGCTTACTTGCCCTTTTCTACACCTCCCAATTTCTTTATTGCCAATAGTTTTTATCAGAACGGGTGCCTTCACTTTTGTATGTTCCTCAAAGTTATTGCATTCCTTTTTCCCCCTTGGAAAAATCGTAATTTTCATTATTAAAGGAAAATTACATGTTGTAGATGCCGTTCGCATATGCAGTATGTGAGGTTGTGTGCCTGTCAAGTAGAGAAATACAAAAGATAAGCTCTCCACGCAGGGAGGATCTTCCTTTAGTAGTGTTCATAATAAAGTTATCAAAAAAATACTCTACGCAAGGAGCATGTATGTTTGTAAATACAACTGGTAATATATAAACATGAAAATATTTTCATAAAGCAAAAATAGGCTCATGCTAAGCCTAAACTGTATGGTCCATGAAAGGGAGATGGTAAGTTATTGCATTCCTTATTTAAGGATGCTTTTACTTTGGGTGGATCAATGTTCAACTTCCCTTTTCCTTTATTTAATACTGGGGGAGTATTTTGGGGAGCAGTTTCCTCTTTCTGTTCAGTTTCCCTCAACCTCTTTTTTGAAGATCTGAGGTCATACTTTTGATGTATCTGTGCTTGCATGAAATCTGTAAATTGTTTACAATAATCGCCTATGACCTCCTCTTTTGATGTTGCTCTATCAGGACACATCTCATGGTGAGCCATGTTTTCTTGTTCCTCTTCAGAGAAGGAGGAATATAGGCTTCCCTGTGTCTCATGTGTATCTGGTGTTTGTTCATATGGATCATCTTCTAGATATAGAGGATGAGGAATTTGATCGAGTTGATATTTTCTTTCCCTTTGCAGTATCTGCAATGGTGGCCTTCGGTACTGCGGGTTCTACCCTTGGTTCTTACCTTGAGTATTATGTTTAGGGAGATTCTTGTTCTCGAGCTCAAGCTTCACCATTTTGTGCGATAAACTCTTAATGAGCTTCTCCATTTCTTCCCACTTTATATTTGGTGATTCTTTACCTTGAACAGAGGAGGATGCTTCTTATTTCCCCCTTTTCTTCTCATGAGGATTATGCTTTCCTCTTGACTTCCCTTCCGAGGTGAAATTTTCTTCCACCTCAAGAGTGTACAATTGGAGTTGATCTAATGAAACTTCCTCTTCCTTAGGGTAAAGCCAAATTCAGACTCAAGGGCTCCCACAAATAATACACGAGCAATAGCTTGAGGAGGATTTATCTCAATGGGAAGGTTATTATACTTCTTATTGAATCTTTTTATGAATTATGATATATCCTCTTCAGGCTTCTTCCTTATAGCATTGAACTCGATGAAGACATATCCATGATCTCTCTGTTCAACCCACTTTTCTATGAAAGATTTTTTGAGTTCTTCCCAGGTGGTGATAGTCTCAGGATCACATCCAGTTGTTCTACATTCAAATTTTCAGCAAAGGCACAAAATATTTCAATGTGTCTCTGTGCAGTATTTTCGTCTTTCCTATTGAAGCTAGGAAAAAGATTTAGGTAATCATGGGGCATAACACTTAGGGTTTGAGGTAAATCAAGAGGGGCATATTTATTCAGTAAGAAACTCGAAACAACCATTTGGGTTAATGGAGGGGGATTGAGATTTTCTAGAGGGGCTTGGGTTAAAACCACAGGGGTTGGAGTAACTAGAATGAGAATGGTATGTCTGAGTGTTTAATGGATATGGCTATTATTTAGGATAAATTTACCTTTTTCAATCTCAGGAGGAGGAGGAAATGAAACAATAGGAGTCGTTACTAATATTTATTCCTCTTTAATCTCTTCTTTGGGGTCACGATGCTCTACATTATCTTTTGCAGGGTATGTAAGGACCTTAGGAGTTAGATCTGCGCCGTGACTGACAATGTATTGGGAGATGGATGAGGAAGATTCAAAGAATGATGAGACAATAATATAGGTAGTAGGAGTTTTCTCATTCTCTCTTGGAAATTAATTTCTCTGGATTAGATACAGAAGGGTTTTTTTGCTGAGAGGTATCTGAGTGAGTGTGAGGCTTTCTAAAAGCTAGGATGATAATTGATAATAAGATTAGTGGAGTCACCAAGGTGATAATGATGCAATAATAATTCCTTTGATCACCTACACAAAGAGTGTTTCACTTGTCGTATCCCAGGGGAAAAATCCTTCAATAAGTTCCCTGACAATAGTGCCAAAAGATGTTGTCGCTTCCAGATACAACCTTGGATTACTTACAAGACCAGTGCCTGGTGACATCTATCTTTATATGTCTTATATGATCTTCAGGAAACCAAAGACATCATATACATCTTATCCACATAGTAATTACAAATATACAAATAACATCATGGATTGGTTCCTTCATCCAAGGATATACGCCATGTATTTCTGGTATCCTTTCACATATACAACTCATAGGAATATAAGTAAAAACTAGTGGAGGCTGAGTAATTCGTGGATTTATAGTTTAATCATCTTGTGCAGAGTAATGAAAGAAGAGAGGGAGAAGACTAACTCATCACATAGAGCTTGAAACTTCAAGATTTCTATACTTATCTGAGTTAAATATAGACACATGGATGTAAGAGGAATGGATGCTATGATTCATGGAGCACAAATTTAAAAATATAATCTCAGAATTACATATAGGCATGTGCATTAATTAGTTAACACAAATGAATCCGTAAGAGCATATGAAATATTTCTGGTAGCTACAATTGCATGAAATCGGAGAGGAAATGTGAACATAATGGAAGTTTAACAGAGAAATAACATACTGTAATAATCAAAGGTTGGAATGGCCACCATTTCATTTATAATCTAAAAGATGCAAATCTAGAATTAACATAGCTTCAGAAATTACATTAGTTTTTCCACATAATTCAGAATCTTTTCTAAGTGTTTCTTCCTCCCTTTTATAAGAAAAGGGGGAGCAAGGAAATCAGTTACAAAAATATTTTATGGCTGGAGTTTACAGCTATTTGAATGACTAGTTGTCTTAGCGTGAGCCTATAGTTATTACAATGATAAGATGCGTTTCTTGAAAATAAAACAGAATAACAACAACAACAATTGAAAACAACAAAAACAGAATTAATCAATGAAACTGAAATGATGGTCTTGAAAATATCTCCACGACACTCTTTTTTGTTTTTGTGCTAAATCATGGTTAGTCCTCTCTCGGTCGGTTCCTTGTCACTTTCAATGTTTAATAGTCTTGTTCCTTCTCTTTCACGAAGCGGGAGAAGTTACCCTTCATGGCAATAACAGACTCTGAACGCGGCTGCCAACTCATCCACCCTCCCAGAATCCCTGTAAAACATTATCGGCACCCTGATATGCTGTTATGCTCTTAACTTGCAAATGATACCCAAATACAAAATATGTGAAGAAAAGATACCCAGAACACAGAATATGCGAAGAAAAGATACCCAGAACACATAATAGCAATGATTTTATTATTCAGAGAGTAATGTTCACTTGCATCTTCGAGGGGGCAACCTCCAATAGAGCAGAGCTCGATTACAAAATAAGACACGATGCTCCTCGCAGGCAGTCTCTATCCTTTATATATGACTCATACATGCAATACCACGGGCTAATACCATGGTATTACTAATACCATCTATCTAATACTACGACCCATTTGCAACTAACTGTGGTTCCGTTATTAATTGCGGATTAACCACTTACAATTATTAATATGGGCTTTATTGACTCTTGACATGACGTGGTCCCATTACATAAATAAGGGGTTAGGGTGGGACCTAACATATGACTTGTGATGCAACTTTGGGGTAGAATGGAGGAGTTGAGGATAATGGTTTTCGGAGGGGGTATGAGAGGTAACTGGGGGGGGGGGGGAATGCGAAAAGATATGAGAGGGACACGTAGCAGCAGGGCCTGGCGGGGAAACCATTTTTTGAACCCCCACACTCATCGATAATGGGAAACATGGAAAGGGGGGCTGAAAAGCCCTGAGTTGTCGATATGGGCGGAGTCAATATAGGCCGTCTAGAGATGGGGGATGATTAATCAATATCTGGCCAGACTGGTACTTTGACTTGTGAGATTGCCAATCACCGAAATGCAGGATTGTTGACCTCATCGGTGCCACATGCCACGTCTTGAGTGGTAACAAGTGTCGCCTAAATATACCCCAATAGGACCCCTGAAAATGCCGATCTGCATGCCACGTGTCCTCCATACCGACATGTCATGCTGACGTCAACTACCATGTGTCTTTCTCGGGACCAATCATGTGCTTCCACGTGGCCCTACTTGAGGAGAGAGAAAGAGCTCGCCTACCTTTGGTTTTCCACAACAATCATTTGTTAAATATTTTTCGGCCTTCTCGGTGCTTTCCACTATCATATTGAAACATCGCGATACCGCAGTGTTTTGGAGTTGTAACCCTACCATCATTCTGATTGCCGATTTGTGATGCCCTGGACCCTGAAATCCCTGATTGCCAATTTTGCGATATTGGCGATCGTTGATCACGATACTTGTTCTGGCATCCCTTGTGGCTACTTTAGAAAAGCGCCAATTACGATTTGTGATGTGCTCCCGAAGTGCAATATCGACAATCGCTGTTTTACCCTGCCGATATGTCTTGATTGTTGGGACCTTCGATATGCAATTTGTGATGAGCCTTTACCTTTGGCCTTTTTCTCTTTGTTTTTTGGCTTTCAAAGGGTAACTTCAACAAGCCTTATCTTCTGATCCAGAAGTCCATTTTCAGACTTCCACATACCATTGGAAAGATCGTTCTAAGCACCATGCAAAGGAGAGTTCTGATTTATCTTTGAGAGCTTCTGTGGCTTAAAAATGGCTTCAGACTTCACCGCTATTTGGAACTTGGGACAACTAAAAACTCATAATGCAGTGAGTGACAACAAGGTGAAACTCTATATAAATTTGTTTGATGTCTCGAGAAAGCATTAAAGTCCCAAGAATTTTGAAATAAATGTGAAAATCCTCTGCAAAAAATGTAAATTATGGAAGTTGTTGGAGTGGATCGTATCCTTTGTGCCATGGATTGGGTTGCCCTTGTATTAATTACATCTAGTTGGCCTTGTTGCAACGTAAAAGAAGCTCCATCTATATATCCAACTCAAGAAGTAGCATGTCTTCCGCTCTTGTCAATCAATAGTGAAGCAAGCTTGTTACTCGCTGGTAGAATAACATGGGTACAATATTGCAAGTCCGGCTCAATGGCGTCTCTAGACAAGCTTTTTCTTGAACAAGCATTGGCCTGGATGAGTCAAATGAAGAACAATTTGTCTGAAACTATCGTTTCTTTGTTGGAGCTCACGAACCTGTGGAGTAACCTGAAAAAACAAGGAAAGGGCATTGCAATTTGTTCTGTTGGACAAGAAATTTGAGTTGCTCCAAATAAAATTTGAAAAATTACAGGCTTTGATGGAGGCAGAGGCAACTGTATTAAACATCAGAGTGGGTAGATTAGAACCTATGATCAATTAAGGTTTAAAGAAAAAACAAGAGGAATTGGAGACAAGTGTAGCCCAACCTAGAAAAGGAGTCCTGGCGTTGCCGTCTGAGTCTTGGAAGCTTCAGAACAATAGACTTTAGCAACACAAACCAATAAGTTGGGTCTTCTGATTCAATTCACTCCTAAATGTCTTAATTAATATATTGCAAATATATACGATTGTTAGATGTCTTGTTTAGAGTTTATCGTAGATATCCATGCTAAAGTGTAACCAAAAGATATTCTAGATGCAGGGAAACCCTTGTTTGGAAGGGAATGGTTAGTGAAATTGGTTAGAAGTCCAAAAATGTAAGGGACCGACATAGAATTCATTTTTTCTTTTTAATATAAAAATTCCTACCCATTCCATTTAAAAAAAAATACCAACCATAAAATATTTGACATTATTTTTATAAAAATCTTCAAATTTGTGAGTATGTTATAATTACTAGAAAATTTTAGTGATATTTAGAAGAAAATAATTTTATTTTATAAAATTTAGGAGAATAACTTCATAAAAATATAGAAAATGACAAATTTGTTTTTTTAAAGGAGGGAAAACGAATTCATGACCAAATTTAATTCTTAAATTTTTCTTTGGCTTTTATATCTAAGCAATTATGGAGAAGGCTTCATTGTTTATTAAATGTTAAATTAAATATTATTTTTTTTGAATTGTGTAAACTTTGCTACCCACAAAAATCCTTACCTATTTTGCATAAAATATGTTTGCTATTTGCCATGTAAAATTATCATGATGGATACAAATACACCTCCTTTGAATCTCCATTTAGGAAAACATTGTTTAAGTCTATTTGGTATCGTTTATATCCAAAATACGTTGGCTATAACAATACATGGTCACTATCTTCGGTGTTGATGTTTTTTTAGACCTCTACGTTTGCAAATCCATTTGCAAGTAACCTTTTGATCTATTCTCATCTAACTAACTCTGCAGTGAGTGAGTTTTGCAATGAATAGTTTTCTTACTTTGCGTGGTCTCTTCTAACACCATGTGTGCCTTAGGAGTGCATTGTGCTTAACATTTTAGGGTTCCCTTGCTACTCAACCTCATATTCCGCAGGTTCATAGGAATTTAAAACAATATATATAACCCAACATTTACCTGCTAAACTTGTTTACCTTATTTTTTCTTGGTTTTACCTTTTATAAGTTGAGAAAGTTCATCAAAATTCACATTATCCCAACTAGTGAAATATACATGTTTTATCATATACAATGGCATCAATATGTATGCTCATCTTATGAATACCGTATTGAACGTACATGCTTACAACACAATATAATGACATATTCATAATATAATGACACTATTCAATGGTCCAAAAACATGTGTTATAAGCCAAGAAGAAATAGTGGAGGGCAACATTTTTAAAGAGAGGGAATACGATGGTTTCTTGCCACTAAAAATAAGTATTTTGCATTTTAGATATGAGAAACAATAAAGTCCATGAGAATATTTTAGTTTTTGATGATGAGTGATGATTTACAGTAAGTTACATATTATTATCCTTATCCCGTCGCATGCAAGTATTACGCATTCGTTATCACGTTGACTATGAATTACTTTACTATTTCACTAAAAATCATATAACATTTTGCAAAGTGAACTATATATATATAATTTTTCTCTATTTTCATTGGGTATAGTGTTATTACCTTAGTTGTCATTGTTGTCCTATCAGTTCTGTCATTGATGCGGCCAGATGCATCCTATATGCACCAAGCTTTAACATTTGATTTTTTTCTATTATTCGACTAGGGCATTAAACGTTATTAGTCTTTTAGACCCTGACATCATTAGTGTAGCGAACTTTGAAGTATAAACATTATGTAAGAAATTTTGAGAACATCACAAATTTATTGGCATCTATTCAGATACATATGTCCCAGACCTACCACATTCAACATATCAATTAACATAAATAAATTTATCAAAGACATAATTGCGTGGCAACAATACAATAGATCAATTAAATATGAGGGAACATTGAACACCAGATAATAGTTGGATCCAATGGCTATTGAACAATGTTTCACTATAGTTAGTCACGAGTTCAAGTCACATGGAATGATTTAAAGCCGAAGGATAAGAGATCCATCAAATCTCTTACAAAATCTAGAGCTAATGCCAAACTCATCCATTCATCAACTAACCCAAAAACAGTTCGATTAGTTATTTTATTATTATGATTAGCTACATTATTTAAAAAAATTACATCATTCTTTAATGTTGTTCTATTTTGTTCCATAGTTATTTTATTAATACGATTAACCACAATATTTGAAAAAAATGTGAGAATATGCCATTCCAATTTGCACGGAAACTATATTTTCGCGCAAGCCAACTAATATACTTCAAATGTAAACACAAATATAATTATATTCAATGTAACATTACCTACATATTTGAGATGGAGAATGCAATTTTTATATAATGTAATTGCTTTCGAGTCAATTAATTTTTAAATAATATTCCTTTGTCCTATGATGTTGCCTCTACTTCTTTAACAATGATACATTACAATATGGAAAATCGAGAAAGTTTTTATAGTGCACAAAGAGCTAGTGGTGTCATAAACATAATAATGGAAGCTGGAACCTTGATCCCCAATTGACCTCAGCTTGCCATGTCTCCATTTCTTGGCTCAGGGAGTTGGAAAAATAATCCCCAGGTGCGGAAATAAGTATGCAAAAATTGCCCCCACACACCAAAACAAAATCTTCTTGCTAGGGTGAACAAATTATAGTTTTTAAAGCTATGTTTGCACTGACATTGAAATCACGGTCGGTCTTGCTTTTTAATTGCACAAATCAAAACTTTACCAATCAATATAATATAAATTGATAAAGTTCTAAACCTTAATACTACTTGAATTCAATATTTTTACTCTAATTTAATTATATTTAAACTAAGTGACATGAATCACTACTATGTAACACCTGTTTATTTATAGTATATATGATTTCCAATTTTAGAAATTATGATCAACACACCCTAACATTACAAAATAGAGTCAATGACATCTAATAACATGATTGACCACAGAAAACAATATTAAGGATTTATTGCATTCACTTATATGGCTCAACAAGTCCATAGAGACCTAATAGAGGGGTCAAATCATCTCATATATGTATGTTGTGATTTTTCCACAACATTTATATAAGGCAAAGTAATAAGAGTTCCTCAAATTTTTTCATGTTTCAAAGCTTGGTTATTTATTCTTCCCACTTTTATTAGTGTTAGTTCCTAATAAAATGTTGTACCCTAATTTCCTTAGTTTTGCTATTATGTATTCTTAATCTTGAAAATTGTTGTAGTTTTTGGCTATACTTGTCCTTTAATTCTAATTTCTTGAATGTCATTAGTATTTCAATCCATTTCATTCGGAGTGAGCATATTAATGTGAGTTTTCCTATCATTCTTATATACTTTCTTGGTAATCAAATTGTTGGTATATTGCCTTTCTTTATGGTCTTCCTTCATTGTCAAAATCCTTATCATCAATATTTATTTCCTATCTATATTTGTACCTACTTTTTTAGAGAGTGCCATCATATTTGGCCTTCAACTCATGTTAGAGCTAGACTTTTTCAAGTTTTTATAAGGTTATTTTTCATTCTTCACCTTTTGAAGATGAACCATGATTCTAGCCATCGATTTTTTTTAACTCTTTAATTATTTTTATTTTTTAAAGATATTGAGGCTAGTGCACCTAGAGTTAGTATTAGGGGAGAACCATTAGTGCTATTCAATTTGACAACCTTTGGCTTAGATACAACAAGTGGGGAGTATCTATTCCACCAAAGTCACCTAAAGCTCATTTCTACCATTGTTGTGCAATGGCGAGCACACATAAGCACAAACATGGACATTTAATTGGTAGGACTTGGAACACAATGTGACTATTTCAGCTCCTCAATAAGCTACCCTTGACCTTATTTATGCTTTTGATTTATCTTCATCTTTATTTAAGGCTTCTTCGACATTCTCACAATTTTTCTTTAAACTCTTATTATTACTTTTCATCTATGATCTCTAAATCTACCTGATTGAGACTCATGTTCGCACTTGTTACACATTATTTTGTTGCATTCATGGAAATTGATGTTGTACCCATATCCTTAGTCATCTGAAGTATCATTGCTATTAATCCCTGAAGAAGATGGAAGAAAAATATTTCTCTAGAAAATAAGAATCTTGTGCAAATACCTTAAAAAATCTTAATTCATAAGGATGTTGCAATTTGCACAATGATAACCTATGATATAGGTCATTGTCATAGGTTGCATAACTGTTAAGGTGTGACAATGTCACAAGTTGCTAGTTCGTAGGGTCTAACACTGTGTTTACAAAGGAAAAATAAAAGAAAGTATGAGAAGCTTCTAGAATAGAAGTCTCATGGATGCCATCTCATATGAGCACTTTGGATCTTCCTCACATCCCTAACTTATTGGATCTCAACCTCCATCCCTTATTCTCCTCTTATCCTTTTCTATTGAAGAATGTAACTAGTGTTGGTCTTCATAATTGTACTTGAGTCATGATGTAATAAATATTTGTCAAAAGGATTTTTTTATTGAATTCTTAAAGCATTGTTAGGTCCCTATAATACTAGTGATTCCCCTATTACTATTGTTATTGTAGCCCTTATTGTTATTGTTGTGCCCTTATATTATTATTGTTACGTCAACTTTGATTATATGTTAACCCCTTAGACTCCTATATATAGAAAGGAGGTTTTGTCGTTTGTATCATCCAAGAGTTGTTCATTTGTGTAATGTAAAGTAGGTTTCCCCCTCGAAGAGGCTGATTTTGAGGTCGTTGATGTATCTTTTCTTTTATTTTATGAGCTGGTTACATAACATTTGGTATCAGAGGCTTTGGATTCTAGGGTTTTACTGCTCCAAACAGGGCATTGTGGAATTTTCACTATAATTTTTTCTATGACATTTCAGAAGCTAAAATTAAAACCCATTTGAGATGAAATCTTGATGAACCTTGGGTCTTAATTTCAATATTTTCTCGCTATATTTTCGGAGATAGGATCTAAAGAAGTTAGAGTTTTTGTAGGCTCTCGAATTATATCTCAAATAGGTGACCTGGGGAAAATTGTCATAACTTTCTCTCTGAGCATCAGATTGAAATATTGTAAACAACTATAAAAAGAGGACGGACTTTAGTTTTTTGTGTATCTGTTTCAGACCGTAAGGTATAAACTGTGACACATGGCACTTCGTACAAGTTCGCTCTACTGAACCCGTCTATAATATGATCATCATGGGAGATTTGGCATAAATATTCCTTGGAGAATCCAATCTTGATCATACTTGCGAGGTTGGAAAGAGGACTTGTAGGGTTGCCGCAGAATGTAATTTCAGAACTTGGAGATCTGAAATTACAGAGATATAACAGATTCAATATCGAGCTCCTACAAAGTGAAAAAAGGTGTGTAGTTTCTTTAAAATTTTGCATAAGTTTGGTTTGAAAAATTAGTTTGAAGGAATTCAAAGGGCATAATGAAGCATTATTATCATTAATTGATGCCTCGAAGAAAGAGAATGGAAACACTTAGTAAGCAACCTGAAATATCTAGCATGAATCATGAAGAAGAGGAAGAAATGCAACATGATATATCAAAATTACGAGACCAAGTGCAAAAAAATTCACTCTAACAAAAAGTAACATAAGCTAAGATGGATAGTTTAAAGAAAGGTGTGGAAGATAAGATGGATGGCATGGAAGCTAAGATGGATGGTTTAAATAAAGGTGTGGAAGCTGAGATGGATGGTTTAAAGAAAGGAATGGAAGCTAAGATGGATGGTATATAATAAAAACTTAAAGGCAACATGAAAGATTTGAAGACAAATTTGACAAATTTGCTACAAGAAATTCTTACTAATGGTGAAAGGGTAGTAAAGGAAACTCATGATGAGAACAAAAGAAATGTTAATCATGATTTCATAGACTCTAACGTTGGATTGAAGACCCACCATGTTTCAAAGATCGATATGAGGAAGTTTGATGGCAAGGATCCCATAACATGGATACTACAAATGGAGCAATATTTCGATCTCCATAATGTGCAAAAAACACAAAAGGTACGCATTACAACTTTATATTTGGAAACAAATCAATTTCTATGGTATCGGTGACTTTTCTCTCCTAAACATATCATCACTTGGGCAATTTTTATGGAAGAAATGATAGCACATTATGAGAATACAAAAAGCAACACCTTTTTTAGCCAATTGATAAATCTCAAACAAAAGGTTTGAATGATGGAGCACATTGAGGACTTCCAAAAATTGAATATAAGGGAAAATATATTCCAGAGGAGCTTAGGATTGATGTGTTCATAGGGACTTTAAAGGATAACATCCAATATGTGGTCCGCCTTTGGGAACCTGATTCGTTAGAGAAGGCATTCAGGTTGGCAAGAAAAATGGAAAGAAAAATCATGGCAACATGGAAGCCTACCACTCACAACTATAAAGATGGAAGTGTTGTTGTCCCTACCCTTCCACAACCTACAAGGTTGACACCACAAAAATTGGAAGAAAGAAGAGAAAAAGGGCTTTGTTATAGTTGTGATAAAAAATACACTAAAGGTCATAAGTGTGCTGAGAATAAATTATTTACATAGATTGTGAAGAGGAGGAAGAAAAGGAGCAAGAAATGTCCAAAGAAGAAGATATACACTAGGAACAAAACCTAGAGAAAGAAGAAATGAATCTGACCATATCTTGTAATGCATCGGCGAGAATTACCATTCCTCAAACTATCACAATAGAAGGACATATCAAGAAGAAAAAGGTAATAGTGATGATTGATTCGGGTAGTACCCATAATTTTATTCATTGTAAGATAGATAAGGAATTTAATTGCTTCCTATATCTAGCACCAGAGTGTCAAGTGATGGTTACAAGTGGAGGAACCAAAATTTCTCTGGAAAGCGCCATAATATCAAGCTATCCATCAGAGAATATGTATTGAATATCCCAATGTTTTCCATTCCAATGGGTAGTGATGATGTTGTACTAGGAGTCCAATGGCTACAATTGGCACAATATCTTTTAATTTTCGAGAACATTTCATGAATTATTATTATTATTATTATTATTATTTTTTTTTTTTTTTTTTAATTTTTTTTTTTAATTTTTTTTTTTCGGAAGGAAAGGAAGTTGAATTAAGGGGTATTGCAGGGAAACCAGGAAAAATAATAAGCTCTAAAAAAATGACAAAGCTTCTAAAGAAAGAAAAACAAGGCATAATTTCACAATTATGTTTGCTAGAGGTTCTCACATCGAAATCATCTATTTCTCCAGATCTCCAAAAAATCTTGGACAAACATTCCAAGGTATTTGAGACTCCCAAAGGCCTCCCACCTATCAGTGATCATGATCATGATATTCATTTGATTCCAGGAAGTGTTCCTCCAAACATCAGGCCTTACAGATATCCTTATGCCCAAAAGAGTGAAATTGAACGTATGGTTGCATAAATGCTAGAGGTTGATATAATTCAACCTAGTCAAAGTTCTTTCTTTGCTCCGGTAGTATTGGTGCATAAGAAGGATGAGTCACGATGCATGTGTCTGAATTATAGGGAGATCAACAAGCTCACTATTAAAGATAAATTTCCCATTCCTGTCATTGATGAATTATTTTTTTTTCTCTGCAAATACTAACTTCTATTAACTGAAACACAAAATATTTTTACATATGAGCGAGGCCTTTCTGCACTCGACAAAACAGAGCTACCCCATTACAGACATAAGCTGGGGAAAGCCATTACAGAGTCCCTGATACCAGAAAGCATACATAGAGAGGAACATACATCGGCAAGAAGAGAAACTGAGTTTGTCCAAAAACACAAAAAACCATGCGGCTTAACGAACGCAGAGTGATCAAAATCCCATCTGGGAGCTACAGACCAGTAAGACAAATACATAAAAGATTCAACCATAATTATGAGATCTGAAAAAAAAACAAGAGAGATTGTCCCAGGAGTTGCTACTTCTCTTGTTCCGGGTCATTATTTTTCTTCTTGTCTTGGGCAGTGTCGCCATCCTTAAGACCTTCATTGCCACTCAAGTCGCTGTCAGGAATGGTGATGGCCTGTTCCACGTCACCATGAATTTTATCCTTAGCCACAGGCATTGTGTCGTCTAGAGGAGGGAGATTTCTAAGAAGAGCCTCCTGTTCAGCCTTTTCTTTGACCCAATTATCCTTGCTGTCGTTGTCCGAGGAATTGTCACTACCGGGAGAGGGCTTAGGGGTGATGCAAGTCAAGGGGGTGACAAGATTTTCCTCCTCTGAGAGAATGAGGGTGATGTGAGCAGTTACCAGGGGTTTGTGCAGGTTACTCTGGAACTTAAAGTGCATTGTTTGAAAAGAACTATTGGGCCTGGGTTTCCTACCAGAGCTAGCAGACGGCCCAGCTTCCTGAGCGGGTGAGGGACTGAGCGGATCCGCCGCAGTTTCCAGGGAAAAACTGGCAGGAGGATGCAAAAGAGTGTCGTGGCGTCCCCCAGAACGTTGCCTTTTACCAGAGCGAACCATTATGCTAGAACAGAGGTAGTTGTGTGAAGGATTATACGCAGTATGACCAACAGAACAAAGACAATTAAGGCCAGAGGTATGCTTAACCAGGCTATCAACTAACAAGACCAAGGTGTCGACCAACAACTCCACGCTAACGAGACAATCGCGAAGATAACCAACATAAACAAAGTGCAGAAATTCAGAGCAGGAAAAGGATTACCCTTGAGAGAAATGTCTGTGAGATTGCGGCGATGCCCCAGAATTACGCCATCAATCTCTGCTTCCGTCAACCAAACCGGATTGCCGCGCCTCATAGCACAGAACAGGGTGAGAAAGCCGTGGATCGCCATGGTTATAACCGAGAGAATGTTGCATTAAACGATGCAGTGCATAAATGCCGATCCCCTTCCCGATCTAACCTTAATTGCCAACCTGCTCTCGCATGATTTAACATCCCGGGAGGCCACGCTGCCCTGCAGCTGGCAATACTGGGTGTTAATTGTTTGCATGGAGAGCCGTGCGAACATATCTGCCACCCGGATCCGGGAGCGTCATTGATGAATTATTGGATGAATTGCATGAATCAATTTACTTCACCAAGTTGGATCTTTGCTAATGATATCATCGAATCAGAATGAATACTGAAGACGTTCCGAAAACAACATTGTTGGCCCTTGTTTTTGGTCTAGTTTTTCTTAAGAAAACATACTTAATTTCTATATTTTCCATCCATTTTCCATCACATACAACTCATTTTGATGTATTTATGCATATTGAGGTATATAAATTTAAAATTTCAATTTTTAGATGTTTTTATGAAAATTGAATTTCAAGTGCATTTTTGGACAAAATCAGAAATTCCTATAATGGCTACATGGATGTCATATTTGTAGGACACTTGGGTACGAGCTGAATACATTTCTGGAAAGCTTGGGAACTAGGATTGAATCAAATCATGTTGGTTTGGTCAAACCAAACATAAATATGCCCGATTAAAGCTAGTCAAACAGGACTAGTCATTCAGGAAATCCCTAGGAAATAGGGCAGTTTTATGATTTCATGGGATTTTCCATATTTTTTATGATAGGATGGCTAAGTTTGACTTGTATAGGTGGGATATGGATAGATATAGTTGTTAGAGATATTTTAGATCAGTTTGTTTCATATTCTTCTATTTAAGCCAAAACATTGAAGGCTTATGATATATAAAATTTGTATAATTTTATATTGAGACATCTAAATACTTTGAGTTAATTTGAGGAACCTGTTCTACCTTCATTTTTATGTTCAATGGTGTGGATGATTGAATGAGTTTGTAGTAGCTGATAATCTCTTCAAGTGTGGAAGGCAAGGGTGGAGGGTCCCCACTCCAAGCTAAGTACACTTCATGGTTAATCTAGCTTGATTTTCATAAACTAGTTTTGCTTCAGATTTTATTACTTGATTTGATGTATGATGATTTATGTTTTCTGATGAATCTTGGTTTATTTGTCATCTTTATTATGAAGGGACAACCCAGTGTTCAAGTTGAACCCTCCTTCTATTGGATTAATGAATAAAAACTAAAATTCATATTCTTGCTTTCAAGTAATTTTATGAATTTCTGGTTTTCTAACAATGGTATTATGATGAATGAATTTGTGACGAAGAACAACAAGGACCTCCTAAATTAGGAGCCACTTGCATTATTTATTTATGCATCTTAAAACTATTGTCAATTAGTGGGTTTTTTATTTCTATTTCATGAGGTAATCTTTTAGAAGAAGGACACAACTGGTTCTCCTAAGTTAGGAGCCACTTCATCTCACATATATTGCATAAGTGAATTAGAAATTACTTAATTAGATTTATATTTATAATATGTATTTCGTCAATTATTCATATTTTATCTTCTAACTTTGACTACATTTGATATCCATACATTTTGGACATGCCTCCAAGTTCTACAAACCTGGATTGATAATGAAATACTTGTGTTAATTTACTCCATAAATTGAC
>APFE030277894.1:0-47781 GCA_000404065.3 Pinus taeda
ATACCTTGTTTAGAGAGTAAAGAAAATGCCATAGATTTCCAACAACTTCTCATGAGAACTTTAAATAACGAACTGTAATCTGGTTTAGAACTTCAATTCAAATTCAAGAGAATTCAGGAGGCCTGAAAAATCCATGATAAATCTCGATTTGTATTGAGGTTGGTTTGAATTGGCTTCTCCAAACCCAATGTTGCTTATGCACATAGTACATTAAAACATCTTTTTCTCCACAAGCCACCAGCAAAAGAAACATATATTGCTCAATTTGAAGGGTTTAAGACATCCACTAATGCAAATTGTTTGAGATGGAAATAATGATGTTATGTGCAAATAACCAAATGGCATTAAAATCAATTCTGAGCAGAGATTGCAGAGAATAGACATCATTTGCAGAGAATCCATGTCAGTGAAGCAAGTGGGCTAGAGATTGCAGAGAATAGGCTTCATTTACACACAGAATCCATGTTGATGAAGCAAGTGCACTATAAGTCCCTCATTTATGGATCAGGGGTTGAAGCCAAATTGAAATTGCTAACTTGGGAAACACTAAGTATTGGTTCTATGTTGTAAAAGGACAGTCACATACTTTTTATCAGTGTGGATAGGAATAAGGGCATACAAACTGTACGACATGCAAGCAAGGATAACCCTTTTTTTTCACTTATTTAATAAACAACTTACTTCAAGATAAGATAAGCATTTCAAACAGTTGAGTATTAGATAAAAGAGGCATTTTATGGTGTAAACCAACCCATGTGCCTTCAAACATTGAGAAGGGTATTAATCACAAGACTAGTCAACACAAAATTCTCAAATAAATATATTTACAAAAAACTTCTCAAAATATAAAAAGTTCAACAAAATTTTGTTGGGATTTCAACAGGATCAGATCACAAAAACTCTGTTTGGATCAGACCACAAAAGCTCTGTTTCAACGGGATCTCTTGTGAAACTAAAATAGTAAAACAGGGTTTTTTTTTTTATGCTTTGTTCTCAGCTACAGGAGAAACTAAGGGTGGCTCTTTTGGTGTCAACTGCAGCTCTCCACTTTCTCGATGGTGTATCTGCCCCTTCAAGCACCATTGTTTACAATGCGCCGGAGGATGTTAGAGCAGCTGGGTTTGACATTGATGCTGATGAATTAGCATCGATAGTAGAAGGGCATGACATTAAAAGTTAAATGGGCACAATGGAGTTGATGGAATAGCTGCTAAACTTTCCACCTCAATCACAGATGGTATTATTGCTAATGAAGATGCTTTAATGCTAAGAATGAAGGTTTATGGTTTGAATATATTTGATGAAAAACCACCTCGAGGCTTTTTGGTCTTTGTGTGGGAAGCATCTCAAGATTTGACACTCATAATTCTTGCAGTCTGTGCAGTGGTATCCTTGGGTGTTGGAATTAGTACTGAAGGCTGGCCCAAGGGTTCTTTTGAGGGATTAGGCATTCTTATCAGCATTTTTATAGTTGTGCTTGTGACTGCAGTCAGTGATTACCGGCAATCATTGCAGTTCAGAGATTTAGATAAGGAGAAGAAGAAGATATTTGTACAGGTGACAAGGAATGGCCGTAGACAAAAGGTATCCATGTATGACTTAGTTGTTGGAGATATAGTGAATTTATCAATTGGGGATCTAGTTCCAGCAGATGGGATTTTCATTTCAGGTTATTCTCTACTTATAAATGAATCAAGCCTAACAGGAGAGAGTGAACCAGTAAGTGTGGGCAGGGATAAGCCTTTCCTTTTGTCAGGCACAAAGGTCCAGGATGGCTCTGGTAAAATGTTAGTCACAACTGTTGGCATGAGAACTGGCTGGGGCAAATTGCTGGCAACGTTGACAGAAGGAGGTGAAGATGAAACTCCTTTGCAAGTCAAACTTAATGGTGTTGCATCAATCATTGGCAAGATAGGATTAACTTTTGCTGTAGTTACATTCATTGTCTTAACATTAAGGATGATTGTGGAGAAGGTAATCAGTCACCAATCATGGTCAGGAGCTGATGCACTTCGTATTGTGAATTTTTTTGCAACTGCAGTGACAATCATTGTAGTTGCAATTCCAGAGGGTTTGCCATTGGCTGTGACATTAAGCCTTGCTTTTGCTATGAAGAAGATGATGAATGATAAAGCACTTGTGCGGCATCTTTCAGCGTGTGAGACAATGGGATCAGCAACATGTATTTGTAGTGATAAGACAGGGACCCTAACAACAAATCGTATGGTAGTTGTAAAGGTATGGATTACTAACAATGTCAAGAAGATTGGAAGTGTTAAGGAAGGTGAGAGTCTGAGATCTGAAATCCATGGAAGTGTGTTGAAATTGCTTTTGCAGTGCATATTCCAGAATACAGGGGGTGAGGTGGTGATTAGGGAAGAGGGAAAACTTGAAATTCTAGGGTCACCAACTGAGTCTGCTTTGCTAGAGTTTGGCTTATCACTGGGTGGAAACTTTGCGACAGAGTGCAGTGAATCCAGAATAATAAAAGTTGAGCCTTTCAATTCTGTGAGGAAAAGAATGATTGTTGTGGTGATGCTTCCTGATGGAAAATACCGGGTTTATTGCAAAGGTGCCTCAGAAATCATCTTGAAAATGTGTAACAAGGGTCTAGATGGCAGTGGCAGTGTTGTTGCACTGGATGAAGTAGCAAGTAGTGATCTCAACAATATCATTAATGGTTTTGCTGCTAAATCTCTTCGAACTCTCTGCCTTGCTTATATAGACTTGGAAGATTATTTTGATCCAGAGAGACAAACTATTCCTACAAATGGTTATACATGTATATGCATTGTCGGCATCAAGGATCCGCTGCGTCCTGGTGTCAAAGAAGCTATTGAACTCTGTAGAACTACAGGTATTACAGTGAGGATGGTCACTAGTGACAATATTAACACAGCGAAAGCAATTGCAGTAGAGTGTGGCATTTTAACAGATGATGGTGTGGCAATTGAAGGACCTGATTTTCGTAAGCCAACTTCATTATCAGTAAAGCAGTAGTCTAGAATTAATTCATTACGGTGGCAGTATAGAGGAATATTGAAGATTCAATTCCTTTCCACTTCAATAAGAAAAGGGATTGAGGACGGAGTAGTGATTGTTTTTCTAGGTGACTAATAATTTTATGTGTTGAATGAATGATATTTAACTAACATTTTCTTGTTTCAGCTCAAAAAACAATGCCAAAGGTGTTAACCACAACAGCTTAATAGCTACAAGCTCAGAGGTTCAAGCCCTCTTTCTAGCAATATTTGGGGTTTAGTGGGCTTTGAGTCCAGATTTTGAACCAAAGCTCTGATACCATGTGTAAGAACCTGATTCCTATTATTAGAACCTCAATCTATTATGCACTAACAGATCTATTTTTTTTTTTATTTGCAAGTAATAAAAGGAGCTTGCTCACCTTCTCACCAAGCTTTAAACAATTAACATCTTATCATTTTATCATAAGCAACATAAATTAAGATGAGCATTCCATTGATATCAACTTAACAAGAGTATTCCATCGAAAAATACCTGTTCCGGCGGTTGATGATGATACCTTTGTCTTGTAGCTCCAGCTGAACGCTCATTCTCACCGACCCAACCGGATTTACCTCCCAGCCAACTAGGAAACAAATTCCTAGCCCAGGAAACCTCCACAGGTTCTCTAGCCCTCCGTGCCCAAGTCCAACCAGATAAAGTGTGTCCTCAAGAAGAATGTGCAAAACCAGATAATAATTCTTTCCTCCTCTCAAACCCAAGAAACCTCCATAGGTTTCCAAGGTCTCCCAAATCATAACAAGTCCAAACAATCACCACCAACCCCCATAATCATAAGCAAGAACCCAACCTCCCCAAATCCCCCCCCCCCCCCCCCTTTCTCCCTTCCCTTCCCCTTTTTTATACCCTCTTCCCTTCTCCCATTCTCAACCACCCTCATTAAATGTTCATTTCACTTCTCTACCCCATCCCTATAGTTGACTTCTGTTCTCCCAAGTAAGCTAGGAGTACATCTGAAAATGTGAGTGTATGCATGGAGAGGACCATGTCTACCCTTAGTAAATGTGAGAGGTACATTGGGTAATGCTGAATATGAATATATATATTGATAATGAGTTGGAGAGGACTATGTTCTTCTCCCAAGAAAATGTGAGGGTACATTGGGGAATGTTGAAATGTAATTACATGGAGAGGACCATGTCTTCTCCTTAATAAATGTGAGTACAATTGGTATGTGAAATTGAATATATATATATATATACTATAATAAGTTGGAGAGGACTATGTCTTCTCCCTAATAAATGTGAGGGTACATTGGGGAATGTGAAATGTAATTAAATGGAGAGGACCATGTCTTCTCCTTAATAAATGTGAGGGTACATTGGGTAATGTGAAATGAATACATACATTTGAAATAATGGAAGGAGACCAAATTCTACCTAATATTCAATTTGAGAAGGTAAGTGGGAGAATTTAAATAATGGAAATCATGAATTTTATATTAGACCTATATTTCTCAATATTTTTAGATAATGTAAACATTAACAAAATTTGTAGGATAAGATTTAAGTGGGGCATTACATATGTGATAGATAAAACAAGGATAGTGCAAACATGGAGGTGACATATATCAATATAGGTACAAATATAAGGAAGGAAACATTAGAAATTCAAAGTTGATGTAATCACAGAGGTTACCAATGCTTCTAGTATACTTGTGAGAAGTCATGCTTGAGATAATGACCTAGGAAGGATTAAGTTACCAATAACATGATGATGGAAAGGGGAGAAAATTAAAATGAATAATAACTTTACTGGAGTTTTTAAGGGACAAGGATAATAGGGCACAAAAGTGCATGAGTAACTACAAAAAAACGAGAAAGTTGATGAGGAAACAAAAGATGATTGTGAGCTACCAAGATAGGAGATGGCCAACGATGATGACATGAGGCCTAATATAGCTCATAAATATCCCATCTAACATGAGGCTTCATTTAGTTTGGTAAATAAATGTCAAATTAAAGTACCCTTCTAAATCTAGCACCAGATGTTTCAACCTAATGAAAAAATGCTAAGTAGGGAGACTTAGAGACAAAGATGAAGAGGATGAACTAGCAAAAGTAGGTTGAGAAAGGGGGGGAGCATAAAGTAAAGAAGGGTTATGAAAATTATTAGAGGATGTGAATTGTCTAGATGAAGGTGGACAAGAGGAAGGGTAAGGAGGAAATGAGGCAATCTAGATAGTTAACCACTCACCATGTTGAGGTAAACTATAAACATGTGATCACTAAGTCTTGAAGGGACATGTTGATGGAAACTTTGAAGTAGGAGGGAGGCTAACGAGAAGTTGGAAGCATGCAACCTTATGATTATTCTATGGACAGTGAGCCAAATATTTTTTATGTAGGCATAGGTTAGGGAGAAGGTGTGCTGTTAGTAGTTTGACGAAGGAGAGATCATCAAAAATAACTATTGATTGAGGCGTAACATTTTTTTTACATGTGTGTATCATTAAGAGGTAGAAACTTGGACTAGCATAGATAAATTGTATTTTTAAAAATAAGAAGAGTTGTTCCATTAAACAACCTTAGATTTATCTAAGTTGTGAGTATTACACTTATTATACTTGTGCAACTTGTTTGAACTAGGACAATAATGAATATCTAGGTTTTTGTGATTAGTGGTGTGAGTTCTTTCTTAAGGATAGGGAATCTCATGTTCCTTACACAACTAGTGGATGTATGTAAGGATTTTAAGGAAGGGGGATTTTAGATAAGTCCATAGGAGATCAAGAAAACTATTGAGGAGGGGAAAATATCCTGAGAGAGTCTTGAATACACATGGATTCTGTAAGTATTCTCTATTCATTTGTCACATGTCCCTTATGAGGAAAGTGGTTATGTTTACTTGGCTATGAGAAGATGGACAAGATATATGGGGAACTTGGTTGGGATGAATTAAGGGTGTCAATTGGTAGGAAGTGATGAGAATCCTCCGTGGGTAATTAGTGTGGTGTACTTTACTAGTAAATTAATAGACACAATGCATAAATAATAGAATTTACATAGACTAATTGTAGAAATGGAAAATTACAATAGAAAAAGGAAACAAAATAATTTGAATACCACAAAATGTTTAGTTTCTCTTAGCTTTCCACTAACTCCCCATAGTAGTGAAATAGTTCATTCCATAGTCCAACTATCCATATGTATATTAGGTTGGTTCGGGCGATCAAAAAAACCTTCATAAATATGATTTTGTATATATTATTAGCCCTTTAGTTTTGAGAGGGTCAGAGAGGCATATGAGATTCTATCAGGGGTGTGAAGTAGTTATGAAATAACAGAAGGTAGTTCTGATAATCCAAACCATATATCCACTTCTAGTTCCATAGTCCTATAGTCCATATAGTCCATGTAGTAAGGTACAACCTAGTACACTACTAGCTCTAATTCTAGGAGGTAAGGTAATAGCCATATAGTAAGTACTAATAGCCTCATAGACATTGTAGTCCACACTCTTCCTTAATTCATAAGGTACTAGCTTTAGTCTTACTTTCCTTAGTTCCATGGAAATAAGCTCCATGGAGATTAGCCTTCCTTTAGACTTTCTTTAGCCTTAGTAGTAAGGTCAGTCATAGCATTGGAGACTTCCTTAGATAGCCTTATAAAGTAGCAGTTTTAGAGTAAGGCATCTTCTTGCCTTGGCCTCAATAAGCCCAGAGTGAAAACCAGAGAGTGTTTTTTAAGCCTTAGTCCATGTCAATTAGCTAGATATGCAAGTATCACGTAGATATGCGAGTATAATATATATAGATCCTGACATAAGGATATAAGGAATATGAATTCCCATATATCTAGATTATACCAGTATGATCTCTTAGTGCATATGGAATTTGAGGCTAGTTCTATAAGATACACTCAACAAACATGTGTTAATGTTTCTTGTTTAGAACAAAATAGATACAATAATAGATACATTGGTTAGTTCCAGTAATGATAACTAGTCTAGTTATGTAATGATAGTGAGAGTTTTAAGCTAATACCTAATGACAATAGGATAACATATTTCTTTGACTATTTGGCTTATGCTAAGTCTAACTCTCTCTTTAGTCCAAATAGTATTTATAGATACTAATTAGCTTTAGCTAAGCCTCATTCAACTGCCTTTTCTGGAACTAACAACTATTTCTTCTATTTGGATAGGTTTGCATGATCCAACTAGTGTAGTGTAGTTCAACTTGTTTCTCTTAGCTTTAGCTAGGCAGTTTAGAATCAATACTTAAGAAGGAATTTGTGGTGAAACTGAAATGAGACTTATAACTAGTGTAATTTTGAGTTCAAAAGATAGACATATTATTCTATTCCCTTCTTAGAAATGATAATGGATATCACTATATATGATATTATGCAATTATATCTTAGATAAGAATAGGTATATCTATTAGATATGTTATTATTATATTAAATGATTAAGAGACTATCCTTAGTGCCATGCCCTAAGGCCATATAGGATATTTCAATTTGTTGTCTTAAGTTGTAGTTTGTAATACCTACTAGATAGATGTATTGATTTCTTAGAGATGGATTTCACATAAACGTATACTCTCTCTCTCTCTCCCTCTCTCCATATATATAATATATATATATATATATATATATATATATATATATATATATATATATATATATTTCTTTATTCCCATCCTCTCCTCTGGTCATTCCTCTCAACTAGCCTCAAAATCATATTCCAATTTGTATCAGCATCAAACTCCAATCTGTATCACTGCACACCTCACAGAGAAAAGAAATGTACTCCCAGAAATGCCAACTCACTCCAGAAACGAAACCTGTTGTAGCCTCTAACAACTTTTGTGAGAGAAGAAGGTGGTTCTTCCTTTGTGGGTATGAGGCTCAAATATATTTGGTTAGTGAGTTAGGAAGGCTTCTTGGAAAGAGAAATAAAGAAAGGATCCTTCCTTCATTCTGTGTGTGTATGTAGTACGTCTATCCCTACCTGCCTCTATAAGGAGTATTCCATTAAGTAGCAATGTAGGACCCAAGGATACTTTTGAATAAGGTTTCTCATACATTATAACCACTTGCATGATACTACAGTCTCTACTACAATCCTTGATCTTAATATTATTTGTACTACTTTCACTTTAGACTAGAGTAGCTTGCTCCGTTGTAGAGTAATCAGACTTACTAGCCCTGTAAGAACTACTAGCCCTATAAGAAGTACTAGCAGCTTGAGTTTATGCAATAGATCTACTTGCTTTAGTCCACATGCAATAGAGATTGTTGTAGAGTAGGCCCTATCGACTGGACTAGTTCTAGTCCTTGGTCTCTCTTTAGTCCCATGCCTTAAGCCTTAAGATACAAGCCTTACCCTTAGCCCCATAGACGTCCCTATGGACACTACTTTATTTCTTACATTTCCTAAGGAACGTAGAGTAAATATTTTATTTCTTGAATAGTCCTTAGTACCATCCCAAGTACCAACCCCCTAAAGGGGCCCTAAAGAGAGACTACCTAAATAAAGATCCATGTGTTAAGTTCCCAATTAGCCTTGAATAAGTTATAGACTTGACTTCATGGTGAAAGGAACATGGCTTATGGGTACTAGTGAATAGAGGGTGAGAGGCTCCTTCCTTGTGAGGGTCCTTCTGATGACTTTCAAGGCATATGGAAAAAGACTTATGTCGAAAGGTGAAGGATGAATGCGAAAGGTTCCAAGGGTCAAAGGTGAAGGTTCATGGCTGAGGGTGAAAGGTAGTCTGTGATGATATAGAGTGCAGACCTATCCAAATTGGAAATTCACTAGGGAAAGGGTGGAAGTGATGGTACGATCTTACTCTGTCCCCCACTATTTTTATTTTCACACCCACAACGAGGACCTCTCCCCCTAGGGTTGAGCAAGAAATCCCTAATAAAATAGAGGAAAAGTGCCCTGCCTAAGCTTCTTATGCTTCCCCACTATGTAATCCAAAATTAATGGGAGCAAGCTCTGGACATTCCTTGGCTAATATATGATCTGGTTCTTCTTCTAAGGTAGGTTCATATCCCTCCTTCCTAAGTGATTCATGTTCTGGGGCTCCAGGTCTAGTTCTAGCAGAAGGTGGAACCAAGACTAGTAGGTATTGATTTAGGTTGACTGGTACTAGGGTCTAGGGTGAAGGTATAAAGGTAAGGGTAAGAATTTTGTATCATGTCATGCTGAGTATCTAGCGATATATCCAAAGCGCCTCATTAATATGATTTATATATGCATAGTTAGGAAACAAAGATGTAAATAGGTACGGGTAAGCTTGTTGTTTAATGCCATCCAATCCCAATACCTCCCGATTTTTTCTATAGTTCTTCCCTCCTAAGCCTAAGGAATGAAATTTTAGCTAGGGCTATTAGGTCTAGGTCTTCATATGGTAGGTAATTACTAGAAGGTGTAGGCAGTAAATAAAAGTTAGGTAGGTCTCCATGGTCTGTTCTAATTCAAGAAATGTATCGGTGAGGCTTGACCATAAGGTGCTACATGGGTGGTACCAAATAATAAGAATTCCTAAGGAAATTTAGATAAAATGGAAGGGTAAGGTTATGCATCCATCCCATCCATTGCCTTCTATGCTTCTAAGGATCATAGCATTCTTGACTCACTATGTGCAAGGGCTCCAGTTCTAGTTCTTGCAGGTAAAGAGTTGGTAAGCCTAGGGGTTCATAGCATGCATGCCATACTTGCTACTTGAGTCTTCCTGGTTGGCTTCATCTAATGAATGGGTTGGGCAACACTCCATGCTCCTAGGTGAAGGTGGTAGTAATAGAAGGGTAAGGCGACCATACCAATCCATTCAGTACTTCTTGTAAGATCAATTCATGGGTTGGACAACACTCAGTATGGACCACATAATATAATCCATCCGGAAGTTAAAGGATCAAAGCTAAAGGTAAACCACCACCCCACCTTATCCTATGGGCTACTCCACCCATCCATTCTTCCACCCATCCCATCTATACATGTCTTTGTTTCTAAAGTTTTGGTTGTTGAGACTAAATTTGGCTAGCAGTTCCACGATCTCAAATAAATATCAACGCTATGAATTGACCATCAAGCTACAACAAGTCCTCAACTAATGGTCCCATCCCACCATCCATGTTTTTATCTCTGAAGTTCCAGCTATTGACTTTTATTGATGAGATAAATGTTCACTTGCCTCTACAAAGGGGAATTCTCTAATGAGTAGAGCTCCAATTACAATATACTTGAAAATACAAATTATTTCTTTGCTTCTACTTCTTTATATGTTCTATCTACCTCCTAAAAACATTCTATAGAAGGGACCTTTTAGAACTACCAATAAAACACCCTATAGAAAAGGATTTTTTTGGAGGCTTTTAGTGTTAGAAGATTGGGAAAAAATAAAAATAAAAAACCTTTATTATTAGTAGCATATATAGGTTTGAATGGATGTTCCCAATAGCTATAAAATTTTGGGTGGGTCGAGTAATTGGTATAGGTTTTCTTCTCTTCTTTTCTTTTTTAGTGCTTGTATTGGTAACAAGCGCCGATGAAAGTTATATTAATGTCTTTTTTTTAGTGCTTGTATTGGTAACAAGCACCGATGAAAGTTATATTAATGTCTTGGTGTGTATATAAATGAAATAAATTGATGCTAGTGTAGTTATTGTGCACAAGTACTATTATTTTTGTTATATGATGCACTGGTTCTCAAATAAATATTATACACCAGGTCATTCTTTTTGTTTTATGGTAAAACGGTTTTTGTTTTATGGTAAAACGGTCCTCATATAGCTTGTACGCACTAGTCCACTTTTCTTTGTTTTAAAATTATATCTAGTGCTTCTACACTTGAATAAAGTAAAAGAGTATGTATTGAAATTTGTATGGTACATATAAATGCACTACTGCCTATATTACCATGTGTACTTTAGAGGCATGGAATTTAGAACATTTGAAGTGATATGGTGGTGCCTCTTTATTACCAAGAATCGGTGCATATGATATATAAATCACTAGTGTGTATTGTAATTATGTGCATCGTAATATTTTGAAACAATAAATATAATACAATACATTGTCATTTAAAGTGCTTTTTCACAATTTTTACCACCAAAGTGGCAATGTAATTCATAGGCACAGATGCATATTTCTCATAAAATAAAAATGCACCATCATCTATTTTTATGGCACACGCTACTGAGTCCCCCACTACAAAAAGAGTAAATTTGAGTACGAATTCTAAATATGAAATCTTAAGGCTGAAAACATAAGTACTCATACGCTTTGTGATCCATACTTTTCTTCCTTGTATCCTATCTTTTAAGGCTGAAAACATAAGTACTCATACGCTTTGTGATCAATACTTTTCTTCCTTGTATCCTATCTTCCGCTAAAAGGGTTCCATTTTTTCTTTTTATCTGGAAAAATAATTAAAAATTAGTATTTCATCTAATAATTAAATTTGATGTACATAAAATAATAAAACAATAATTGCATGTATCTCATGTACATGGTTGTTGGGATGGCTCTTCTTGTAATGAAATTTTGTTTATTTCTCTTACCATCTCTTTGTATACTTTTTTAGACCTCTCTACTAACATGTATTAGTTTTCTCCTCATTTGTCCCATGGAATTTGCATAGTTTTTTTGAAAAATGAAAAGTATAGTTTTTTTAATATGGACATGAAAGTAAATATCGTAAAAAAAAAATGGGTAAATTTTGGACATAATAGAGAAAAACATGTCTGGTAATAATACATTTTTTTATTATTCTTGTTTATTATTGTAATTTTTTTCTATTGAAAGTCTCACATGTCTCATTGACCATCGTTTCAAACAAAACTTCCTATAATTTATATATAACTTGATTCTTGGATTCAGTGGGTTGATTTGTATTAAAGTAGAAATTGTGTCTATGTGTTATTTCCACTACATCCCTCATAGTTTTGTAAAAACATTTTCCCCCTCTCATTAACTTCCAAAACCACTCCAAATGAAACGAGTACCAAGTCATATTCATTTACATACTTCATAATTTCTATATTCTTAAGACGACATTCCATTCCCTCACTATGACATTAAAAAAAAAGAGAAATCAAGGGTTCAAAACATGTTAGTGATTAATGTTAAGAAACTCATTTTTAGTCAAAATTCAAATAAAAGTGTAATATTAATTACCTTTTGATCAACCTAATTCTTCTCTTTAAAGTTAAATTAAATATAGTAAATATCTGTGTGTGTGTTTTGGTAAATTTTGGACATATTATATAAAACATTTCTAGTAATAATACTTTTTCAATGATTCTTTTTTGTTATTGTAATTTTTTTTTTATTGCAAGTCTCATTGACAATTGTTTCACAAACACTTCCTATCATTTATATATAACTTGATTATTGGATTCAGTTAGTTGATTTGTATTGTAAGTAGAAATTGTGCCTATGTGTTCTTTCCACTACATCCCTCATAATTTTATGAAAAACATTCCCCCACTCGCATTTACTTCTAGCACCACTCTAGATTAACCAAGGACCAAGTTATCATCACCTACATACTTCATAATTTGTATCTTCTTAGGACGACATTCCATTCGCTCACTATCAGTCCCTTCACAACATTAAAAAAAAAAAAGTGAAATAAATTGTTTAAAACATGTTAGCGATTAATGTTAAGAAATTCATTTTTAGTCAAAAGTCAAATAAAAACATATTGTTAATTACCTTTTGATCAACCTAATTCCTCTCCTTACAACATTTCTATAAGGATCTTATGCTCTTTTGCACTTAGGTTGTGGAAAATATCATTGATTTTTTTCAAGTTTTTTCTTTGCATGATATGCATTAACCAATACATAACATTAATTTAAACCTAAAAACAATTCCAATATATCAAAATTTTAATAAACAAATAAGAACTTGCCTTGTTGTTTTGTTGGGATGAGCTACCACCTTACTCACTACAATAAGTCGTTTTCCTTAAAATTTTATTTGTAATATTTCATAACAAAAACAAGGAATAATCAAATAGAGAAATTGTGAAATATTTTTTTACAAAACAATATTTTGGTATATATAATAAACAGATTATTGATGTTGCAAATTGGGAGAAGGGTTGGGGGGGGGGGGGGAGAGAATGGAACCTGTAACACTTTGGTGGTGAGATTCAGATAGGGTCTTATAGGTTCGATAGTTTTTAGGTATCGAAGTGGGGTAGTTTCAATAGGCAGCAAGGGTTTTGTTTAATTTAAGCATAGGCAAATTGCTTTCCTCCATTTTTCTTCTTTCGAATATGGTTAGTGGCTTTAGAGTGCCTAGGGTTTTTAAAGCTAGTAATATGGTTGATGAGGTGGACTACTCCATGGATCCATATGGTATGTGCCACGTAGGAGTCCATTATGGGATGCATGGTTGACAGCTAGCGTTGTGGACTCAAGGATATATTCATCCACGCCCTCTCTAGAATTGGTTCCTATTGTCTTTGATGGTTACCCTCATTTCTTGGTGGAGGGTTCTAAGGCATAGATATTTAAAAAATCGTTGGTAGTGGATAAGTATAAAGAGATAGGGATTGGATTTCCAATCTCAGATGTGAGTGTGAGCCTCATTCATAACAATATTTCAGTGGTTTCATTCGAGGGTTTTTTATCAATGACTTTTCTTAGTGCCAAGAAAGTATGGTAAGATGGGGTCTTTCCTGGTATAAATTCTTTCAGTTCAAGTTCTTTTTCTGAAGGTCTTAGGCAGACTTCCTTAGGATTTATTAGTACATTGGGTAGGGAAGGAATTTCCCAAGAATTTTTTCCTCCGTCTAAAGGCTTTCCACCTAAGGGCCTCACATGTATTCAGAACACCTATGATGTACCCATTGTTCAAATTGAGGGCCAAGAAGGTGCTCTTTCTAGCCAGAAACCCATGTTGATTAGAATCGAGAGGGGAATATGACACAAGTGGGCAAGAAGAGAAAGGTGATTAAATGTACCAAGGTTAAAGATGATATTGAGACCTTGGTGCTTGGTGAAGGGTTTTTCTTTGGGAATGTAATGGAAACCTCAAAGAAGGTTATTATCAGTCGTGCCCGAGGTTGGATTTTCTCTATTGAGATTATTAGGAAATGGATTGCAAAAAATTGGAGTCATATGGTCAAAGAATTCTCGGTGGTCAAAATCCTTGTGTGGGGATGGTTCATGATAAAATTCTATAGTGTAGACAATGTCAATTGGGTATTGGGTAAACCCTAGGGCTTATATTTGACCTTGGTTCTAATGAATAAGTGGAGCCCTATTTTCGATGCTAGAAGGGAAAATCTAGGCTCTAGTCCAGTGTGGTTTAGACCGCTGGGTTTTCCCCTTGAACTCTAATCTGAGGATATATTCAATATTATTAGTGGAAAATTGGGCACCTTTTTGGACACAAATGGATCTTACAAGGTGAATGGAAGAATCGTTGTTGCATGTATCCTGGTTAATTTAGATAACTGAGAGGGTTTAATAGTGGAGCTTAATATCTCCTATTGAGGCTCTGCACATAAGTAGATTCTTGATTATAAAGGTGTCCCATTTCACTATCAAAGGTGTCATAAGGTGGTTCATGTTTTGGAGGAATGACCATTGCCATATGTCAAAATAAATGGGTGGATGTTTAATGGAGTTGAGGTCACTAGAAAGAAAAAGGGAAAATTTACAATAGGGCCTTCACTTGGAGGATCTGGTCTAGAGAAGCCATGAGCTTCAACCAAGACTATTACAATGGAATAAGAGCCATGGCCAGGGCTTGAGGGAATTAAATCTTTTGAACTAAATCTTATGGAGGTCGATCCTTCATCTTCATCCATTTATGTTATGGGTGCCAGCTACCTCTCCCCTCCTATATTAAATCTTATCAGTTATTTTAATTCTCTTGCTATGGGGTTGGTCATTTCTTCCTTTGCTTGTATTTTATAAAATATTTGGGTCTCTAGTTTTTATATGAACTTTTTGCCTTCTCCTATTCATATGTCTCCTCTTTTTTTCCCATCCCCGATCCCCTCCCCTATTAGAGCCTTGTCGAACTCGTTGTAATCTTGTCCCCAATATTATCTTAGGTTAAAGGCTAGACAAATTGACTCCTATCAACCATGGGGGTCCTTGGGACCTCATCCCCACCAAGGTTATTAGAAACTCTCATGTTCATCAATCCCTTATTTTATAAGAGAATCTCAAAGAAAGCTGGAAGGTCATTGTGTGCAGACAAAAATCTCTTGTTGGGGCATTTAGAGCATTACAGGCCTTGGTTGAGGTTCCCCCATGATTTTCATTTCTTTTAATTGTTGTGGGTTGGATATTCACCCCCAAAGATTAGCTATGAGAAGTTTGTTGTTATCGGAACACAATGATGCTATCTTTCTTCAAGAGACTCTATCATAGAGTGAGCTTATATAAATATTGTTAAAGTCCTTGGTTCTAGGATGAAATTTTATGGCTTCTTATGCGAGTGGATGTTCATGTCGGTGAGTGACAAGGTGCAACCAAAAAAGTGTTAAAATTTTTGGATCCTGGGGGTTGGAAGGGGTTTTGGGGGATGATACTTTTGTGGCTGATTTGGATATGGAGCTGAAGATTGTGAATACTTGTGGTCCCTTTCAAGACAAAAACCCATTATGGGATCGGCTAACGAATCAATCATTCATGAACGTTAATAATGTAGTTGTGAGGGGAGACCTGAATTTTTCTTTCGATGTATCTGAAATTTATGGGACTCATGCTCACCCAAATCCTTTGGATGGATTTTTAACCCACTTATTGGAATCCCATAAGCTCTGTGATGTCAAGCTTGTTAAGATAAAACCTACTTGGATAAATTGAAGAATGGGTGAAGGGATGGTTTCCAGAAGTATTGATCATTTCTTGCTTGTTGAATCACTTATGGGAAACATTTCACTCTTCTAACAATGGGACGTTGGTTTGGGGAGCTAGTGAGATCATCACCCTATTTATCTAGAATTGAGAGGTGGGGTAAATAAGTCACTCTTTTAAATTTAATTTTGGTTGGATTAAGGATGAGTCTTTTTGTAGTCTAGTCATGAAACAATGGATCCACTTTAGCCTTAGAAAAAAAATGTTTAACAGCAAACCAATTTGTTGTTAACTTAAATAGGGTTAAAGGGAAATGAAAGAATGGTATTCTGCAAAGAAATTGAGGAATGAGGACAAAATCAAAGGGATTGAGCAAGATCTGGAGAAATTGGAGGACCCTGAACAGGGTTACTCATCGGAGGAGGCTACACAAAGAATCATTCAATTAAAATAATCTAGGAAAATGATCCTGGAGGAAAGATAGGATTCACAGATACTAAAGAGTAGAGAAATATGGTTCAAAAGTGATGATGAAAATGAAAATTTCTTCCAACAATTTGCAAAGGGTCAATGACCTATCAATACCATTTGGGAATTGGATTATCCAAATGGAGGTAGGGTCTCTTCTTTCATATATTGGGCTAGATTAGGGGTAAATAAATCTAACATTTTTTTCAAGGATCCTCATGAAGCTTCCATCACTGAGGGAATTGTGCTTGCTCAATTTTTTTTCCAAGGATCACAAATGAAGAACTAAATAAATCTCTTATGGAACTTGTGTCAGTGGGAGAAGTGTTGAAGGTCCTTCATAGTTTTCAGTGGGATAAAAGCAGAGGACTTGATGGCTAGCCAGGGGAATTTTTCTCTGATTTTCTTTTATTTCTCGGAGAAGATATTATGAAATTAATTGAATAATGATGACAATCAGGGTGCATGTATGAGCCATTCAATTCCACTTTTATTACATTGATCCCAAAGTCTGATTCTCCATGGTCGTTTGATGATTTCAAACCCATATCACTATGTAACATTGTTTATAGGATCATTGCAAAAATTAGTGGTAACAGACTGAAGCCAATGTTGTCTAAAAATGTTGCAAAGGAGAAATTTGCATTTTTAGAGGGTAGTCAAATTCATGAGGGCATTGACATAGACTAGGAGGGCCTACATAGCCTAAAAACAAAGAAATCATGATTCGAAAGATCAATTTATTAAAATCTTATGACAGGGTGAGTTGGATATTCATCAAAATACTTCTGACTCATTTGGGATTTAAGGTCTACTTCATCAACTAGGTTATGTGTTGTATCATGTTATTTTCTTTCATTGTTCTCATTAATGGGGCTTCCTCAACATTTTTTTATATTGAAAGAGGACTTCATCATGGATAACCACTATCTCCTTTATTATTTCTCTTGGTGGCTAAAGGTTTAAGCAGAATGTTAACTTAAGCTAAGAGGCGTGGAGACCTCAAGGGAATTGTTGTAGTTAATGACTTAACAATTACTCCTTTTCGTTGATGACATTTTTCTCTTATGTGATGGATTTGGAAGAGACTTAACATCCATCAAGTCAACACTGACCCTCTTTGAAAGGGCTACAATTACGGTGATTAATTAACAAAAATATTCAATATTTGAGATTGGTTTCAACCAAAGATGAACTAGTAAATGCTAAAAATTGATACCAATTTAATGCGCCAAATTTTGAAGTAGGTATCATGTATTTAGGTTTCCATCTGAACTGAATGAGTATAGAAAGGGGGATTGGATTTGGTTGGTTGAAAAAATTGAAAAATGGTTGAAAGTATGGAGCTACAAATGGTTTTCTAGAGCGAGAAGGCTTCTACTCATAAAATCAATTATAGAATCCATTCCAGTTTTTTGGATGTCTCTATCATGGATTCCAAAAGGGATTCTCAATTTAATTCGTGGATCTTGTTTTAAGTTCTTATGGAAACATTTAAAGGATGGTCAGGCTTTTCCTTGGGTAAGGTGGGACAAAATCACATTACCCAAGAAATGGGGAGGTTGGGGGTTGAAAAATATGTTCAAATTCTCTAAAGCATTGGCTGCTAAGGAAGGATGGAGGATTATAAGTTATGCAAATTTATGGGCCGGAGTGGTTAATAGGATATATAAATCCCTTATCTATCGAAGAATGGGTCAGAATTCCAAATAAATTTAGGTGGAATGTTTTAGCGGTTTTGAAAGTAGTTCTAGCATATTTCAATGTGATTGACAATGCTTTGCTTGGAAGGTTGGATCTAGAGAAAAAGTCAGAGTCAAAGTGGATCCCTAGGTGGGATGTGGTGCAAATTACTTGTTGCCTCTGGCTTTGGTGGAATTTTTGAATGTTAAGGGAAAGTATACCATGAGCCAAGTAGCAGAACTAGAAACCACATATATATGGGCTTAGGAATGGGAAAGTGCAACATAATTAAATATTTCTAATGATTTTTCAGCTCATTGGCAGAACTATACAAATGCTCTCGACATTTTACATGTTAGAATCAGTGATAATGTAGACTCTTTACAATGGGTTCATGCTCCGTCTAGGGATTATTCTCCAAAGATTATTCTCCACATTTCACTAGTTTCAATCCCACTTCTTCACCCGTGTGAGCATCACCCGATGCAATGAGTGCTAAGTGAACTATTCAAAAATCATGAGAAATTAGTCAGTTACGACTACCTCTCATGGAAATGGTCATACATGAATGACTTACTTGACGCAATTGAATCCCAAAATGATATCTAATTAAAATTTAAAAATAAATAAATAAATAAATAATAAAAAACCCCCTTGGGTATGTTGGGCCGCACAGTGGCAGGGAGGTAGTTTCACATAGCCGCCTTCCCCGCGCCACGCCCCATGGCCCAACTTTCCTAGGAGTGGCAGATTCCCGGAATTGGGGCCTGCCACCCCTAGGTGGTTGGGGTGCAGGGTGGGCAAGGGGCGGTTGACGCAACTACTCCCCACCATCCCCCACGGCCCAAACCCGCCTACGGGTGGTTTTTTAATTTTTTTTTTTTTTGTGGAATTTATTTTAATGTTTTATTTTTAATTTTTTTGTTAATTTTTTTATTATTTTAATTTATAATTTTTCTGTTTTAATTTTTTTATTACTGCCATTTTTTTTATTTTATTTTTTTTACTTAAAAATTTGTTATAGATGTTTTGCTTCTTTTTGGTTAATTTCAAAAAAAAAAATATAATATATATTATTGATATTATTTATCTTATTTATATTATTTAAAAAAAAAATGTTTACTTTTTTTCTTTCCACAAATTTTTTTTTTTTTACATTTTCATGGGTTTTTTTTCTTTTTCTTTTAATATATATTTTTTTATTTTTGATTTTTTTGTCATGTTTTTTTATTATTTTTTTATGTTTTATTACCAACATGAAAATCACAAACATTTAAAAAAATATCCACACTTAATACATTAGAAAATTTAAAATGTAAAAAATAAGCCCTCTAAACAAAAAGGGTTGATGTTGCATCAACACTTTTCAAAATCAAGATGAAAATCAATACATAAAAAATTTAAAGTGCCAAAAATATGCTTAAAAAAAAAGGTGTATTATGAATCACCAATTTTCAAAATCGGGTGATTTTTTGCAACCTAAAAAAACAGGTACTAGGTAATTTTCCTGTTTGATTGGTAACTATGTTTGTTGTTATCCCCATCATCTTAAAACAATGATAGAAAGGCTAATACAAGATTTTCTAAAATGTGGTGTCATTATAAAAAGAAAATGTCCATATGCGGCACCAGTAGTGTTAGTCAAGAAGAAATATGGATCCTTACGGTTGTGTATACATTATTAAGGATTACACAAGATTACTATTAAACCCAAATTTTCCATTCCATTTATTGATGAGATACTAGACGAAATCCATGATGCAGAGTATTTTTCAAAATTAGATTTGAGGTCATTCTATTTTCAAATTCCAGTAAGATTAGGATAAGTCGAGAAGATTGCGTCAAAAACTCATGAAGGGCACTATGAGTTCAAGGTAATTCCATTTGGTCTAACAAATGCACCAACCTCCTTCCAAGAAACCATGAACGAACTCTTCCACCCATAGTTGCAAAAATTTGTATTGGTTTTATTTTACGATATCCTCATCTACAACAAAACATGGAAGGAGCACCTCAAGCATCTAGAAGAAGTAATTTCCATATTGGAGAAGAATAAATTTTACACAAAATTATCAAAATTTACTTTTGGAGAGAAGGAAGTTGGATACCTAGGACACATCATATCTAAAGAAGGATTCAAAGTGGATCCCAACAAAATTAAAGCAATCAAGAGTGGCCCAAGCCAAAGAATATATCCAAACTTAGGGGATTCCTTGGATTAACTCGATACTACAGAATATTCATAAAGAATTATGCACTCGAGATTGTTCCCTTAACAAATTTACTAAAGAAAAATTCCTTTCAAAGGGACACTAAAGCCGACAAATGCTTTGAATCCTTAAAATAGATAATGTCATCTACGTTGTTTTTGGAAACCGTTGATTTCTCCAAACCTTTTGTGGTAGAGTGTGATGCCTCAGGGTTTGGGACTGGTAAATTGTTAACGTAAGACGAATGCCCCATAGCATACGAAAGTCGAAAACTTAATAAAAGGGAAAGTTGAAGTCTACCTACCACAAGGATATGTTGGCCATTATTCACACACTAAGCAAGTGGTGTAAAAAATTATTAGGGAGAAAGTTTTTAATTTGTATCGATCCTAAAAGTCTTCAGTTCTTGTTATACAAAAACTTTATCTATAAAACAACATAAGTGGATAAAGAAACTTGAAACATTTGACCTGGAAATCTTGAACAAAAGTGGGAAGGACAATCTAGTTTCCGACGCTCTTTCATATAAAGATGAAGACACCATAACATGCGTCACTTTGGTAATAGTTCTTGATTGGTTGGAAGAGATCTGAGTTGAACACGTAAAGGATCCAAAATTTTTCTCGATAATCAAAAACATCATTCAACAGCCTAAGTTTGAATGGAATAATGACATGCTATGGTATAAGGGTAGAATTTACTTACGTCTTTCATCTAAGTTTAAAATAAAATATCTTAAGGAATCACAAAATTCCCCTGTAGTTTGGCACGTTGGGTTCTTTAAGACATACTACACCGCACATCAGTCATTCTACTACAAGGAAATGAATAAAGAGATTCAAAAATACGTCATCGAATGTGATATCTGCCAGAGAAGGAAAAGCAAAAATGTCTCAACTCCTAGATTGTTACACCCTTTACATGTTCCAAATTAGAAATGAGAATAAATTTCAATGGATTTCATCGACATTTTACCCATATCTAATGGTAAGGGTAAGATATGTGTTGTAGTTGAAAGGCTCGTTAAATATGCACACTTTATGGCAATTAAGAAAACAAGCACAACTAAGCAAATTGCACAGGTATTTTACAAAAACATCTACAAGCTACATGGTCTACCTAAAGCCATCGTTAGTGATAGAGATGTAAGATTTAAGGGGAATTTATGGAAATAATTTTGCAACTAAGCAGGCATAACCCTTAACATGAGTTCATCTTACCATCTGCAAAATGATGGACAAAAAAATAGTAAATAAGTGTTTAGAAACATACTTATGATGATTCATATCTGATAAGCAAAGCAAATGGTCACAACGGTTGCACCTAGCAGAATTGTGGTGCAATACCACGTATCATACATCAGCCAAAATGACTCCTTTTTAGGCATTGTATGGTTATGAACCCCCAACATGGAAATATTTTGCATTAAATAATGCTAAGGTACAAGAAGTAAAAAACCATCTGGAAGAAGGTCAAAGGATTATCGAGATACTAAGGGAAAACCTAGCAACTGTCAGGAATCGAATGAAGCAACAAGCTGACTAGCATCGTTTAGAAAGGAAGTTCAAGGAAGGGGATTGGGTCTTCATAAGATTACAATGTTACAAACAATTATCCTTGAAACAACAAGGAAAATACAAGTTAGCTCTAAAATTCTATGGGCCATTCCAGATAATCAAGAAAATCAATGATGTAGCTTATGAATTGAAACTACTAGACAACTGTCGAATTCAAAACACATTCCATGTTTCGTGTCTCAAAAAGGTACTGGGTCAAAACCAATTAGCTCAAATTGAGATTCCTTAAGTCAATGAAAAAGGAAGGATTTTCTTAGAACCTGAAAGTGTCCTTGCAATAAAAGAGAAGATACTTCATTCAAAACTATTAGAGAATACCTTATCGAGTGGAAAAAAGTTCTTGAAGAAGACTCTTCATGGGAAACTAAGAAGTTCAGACAACAATATTCTTCACTACCCTTGATTTGAGGACAAAGCAATTTTTAAGGGCGGTGAAATGTTATGAATAGATATTCATAACTAAATAATTAAAATAAATATATTAAAATCATAAATATTAACAATTAATAATTTAATTAATTAAATTCCCATTAATTATGAAAGGGAAATGATGTCGAGAAGACATGACTTTAAAAAAAAAAACCTTGTGGCTTTTCAATTCCTATTAAGGTGAACCATCCAAGGCATTGTAATTCATTCATTCAACAATTATATATATATACAAATTTAGTGTGAAATTTAAGTTAAGTTGAGCGTATAGTTATGGGTTTTCGTTAACATTCACTGTCATGTTACCAAAGATGCAAAGAAAAAGCTAGAACCAACAATTGAGTTGGGCATATTTGTGGGATACACTGATACACCTCACAACTATCAGGTGTACCTGCCATCTCATAGGATGACAGTGGTTTGTAGAGATGTGAAGTTCGATGAAGAGAAGGCCATGATATGTTCCCTTGAGAGGGAGCTTTAGTGACGTGCATATGAGGAGATTTTAGCTCCAAAGGAAGAACCTCAAGATGATGTGGAGCAGCCACATGTAGAAGAGCAGAGAGTAGAAGCATGTTATGCAACCATCTCACAAAATAGAAGAAAAGATAGATCAACGACTTCAAAATTAGCCTCTTCGAAGGGGAAACCTCCTTTACATTACACAAATGAATAATTCTTGAATGATACAAATGACAAGACCTCCTTTCTATATATAGGAGTATAAGGGGTCACAATATAATCAAAGCCGAAATAACAATAATAATGTAAGGGCACAAAAATAACAATAGTGGGCTTCTATGGGGCATAATAATAACAATATGGGAACAAAATGGGCACAACAATAACAGTAAGGAGTACAATGACAATAATAATAAGGGAATACACTAGTATTATAGGGCTCTGACATGCCCCTTTCCTTCAAAAAAGTGTTGTCCTCAAAACTTGAGTAGTTCATGATGCTTCTGTATAAAATTCTCATCCTCCCATGTGGAATCTTCAGCGGGTAAGTTCTTCCACTTGATGAGATACTCTAAAATTGATCGATTTCGTAGTTGTCGAGTTCTTGTTTCTGTCACTGCTTCGGGATCCAATGTGATTTTTCCTTCCTTGTCAAGTTCTAGCAATATTGTTTGAACTGGGAGCTTGTCAGCCATCACCTTCTTTAAGCATGAAACATGGAAAACTGGGTGCACTCGGGAAGATGCAAGAAGTTCCAATTTGTATGCCCTAGAACCAATCTTTTTCAACACCTTGTATGGGCCATAATACTTTGGTGATAATTTATTATCCTTCTTAGCTTGCTTGAGGGACATTTGTTTTTATGGTTGTAGTCGTACAAATGCCCAGTCACCTACATCAAAACTTATTTTGCTGCGATGTTGATCTGCCTGCTGGTTCATTCTATTCTGTGCCAAAGTGAGGTTATCCTTTAAGAGTTGGAGAACATTCTGTTGATGTTTGATGTGATCTTGCACTGCTTGAACCTTATAATTTTCTCTTAAATATGATGTGACGGATGGTGGATGATATCCATAAAGTGCCATAAATGGGGTCATTTGTGGTGTTGTATGGAAGAAAGTGTTATACCACCATTCAACCAGAGGCAACCATTTGACCCATTGTGTCTGTTTATTAGATACAAAGAAACGAAGATATCCTTCCAAACATTTGTTCACTGTCTTAGTTTCCCCATCAAATTGAAGATGATAAGATGAGCTATGAGCTAATTGAGTACCCAGACAAGAAAATAATTTTGTCCAAAAATTTTTAGTGAAAATAGGATCTCTGCCACTTACAATAATATTTGCGTTTCCATGTAGCTTTTGAATTGTTTCCATAAATGTAGTAGCAACTATACTAGCTTTAAATGGATGAGATAATGCACAAAAGTGTGCATACTTGGTAAGTCTATCAACTACCACCATGATGACACTCTTTCCTTCTGACTTGGGTAAACGTGTGATAAAATCATTTGAAAACTCCTCCCAACATTTACTTGGAACGGATAAAGGTTGTAATAGAGCTGGGGTCTTAATTGTATCAACTTTGTTTTGTTGGCAAACCAAACATTCTGCCACAAAGTTTTGAATATTAGATTTAAGGACATCCCAAAAACTTCCTTCTTAACCCTGTGGTAAGTTTTTAAAAATCTTGAATGTCCTCCTAAGGGAGAGGTGTGCAATTCTAGAAGAATATTTTGTTTGAGTTGGGAATTCTTACAGAGGTATATGTGATCTTTGTACCACAATGAATCATTTTTCTAGCTAAATGTATCAGATGCACTGGGATCTTGCTACAACTTTTAAATGAGTTCCCACACTTCTTCATCATTCTTCTATTCATCCCTTGCTTGGTATATCCAACCTGGTTGGATAATAGAAATGACACAAAGAAATGGTTCCACATCCTCATCCTTTCTTGAGAGTTCATCTGCAACAACATTTTGCTTCCCTTTTTTGTAGATGATTTCAAAGTCATAACCCAACATCTTTGTGACCCATTTGTGTTGTTTTTCTGAAGATAATCTTTGTTCTAAAAAGTATTTAAGACTATCGTGATATATTTTTACCTTGAAGTGTCTTTCCATTATGTAAGGTTGCCATTTCGTAAGTGCATGTAGTATTGCCAACATTTCCTTCTCATAAATAGCTTTGTGTAAATATTTCCTTTTATTAGATGACTTTCGAAAGAAATGGGTCTTTCTTCTTGCATTAAAACAACACCAATTCCATTTCCTGAGGCATCACATTCCACAATAAAGGTTTTTGTAAAGTTTGGCGTAGCTAACACTGGTTCTCAGAGATACATTTATGACGATTTTCCCAAGGTGACCTGTTTGAGATCGAATTTGGGACCTTGAAAAAAAACCTACGTTCCTTAGTTCATATCTCCACAAATTTAGTGAGACAAGATCTAAAATACGGTCACGAGGTTCATCACGATTTAGGCTCAAATGGGTTTTAATTTCAGCTTCTGAAGCTTCGTAGAAAAAACTTTATAGCGAAACTACCACAATGACTTGTTTGAAGCAGCGAAACCCTAAAATCCAAAGCTCTGATACCAATTGTTATGCAACTAGATCACAAAATAGAAGAAAAGATAAATCAACGACTTCAAAATCAGCCTCTTTGAGGGGGAAACCTCCTTTATATTACAAAAATGAATAATCTTGAATGATACAAATGACAAGACCTCCTTTCCATATATAGGAGTCTAAGGGGTCACAATATAATCAGAACCGACATAACAATAATAATGTAAGGGCACAATAATAACAATAGTGGGCTTCGATGGGGCACAATAATAACAATATGGGGACAACACGGGCACAAAAATAACAGTGAGGGGTACAATGACAATAATAATAATGGAATACACTAGTATTATAGGGACCTAGCAAAGCACTCACTAATGCAGATACTTCCAAAGATTGAAGGAAGCGCACCAGAGAGTGTTAAGATTATGTATGTTCTATGCTAGAGCAATTTATTTTAATTTTCCAATATCTTTTCTAGATTAGCAATCACATCAGCATTAAAGTAAACTGCAGATAGAACATAAATATAAATTGCAGAAGACAAGCCAAGACAAGAGAACACTCTAGCCAGGGAAAAACCCCAATGTTGGGAAACCCTCAATCAATTCTTCTTATATGTTCTTTAATAGTTCAGCAGAGAGAGAGAGATAGTACATTTACAATAGAAGTCAACACTTTGACTTATCTAGATAAGAGCATAGATCATATCTAAGAAGATGATAAATGAGATCAGTTGAAGACGTGCTACTTCAACTAATTCTCCAAGGTGACTCCTTCACCTATTGTTGCGCTGCATTTCGTCATCACGTTGCACCTCACCGCGCTGCACAATGCTACATCCATCATCATTATGATGCATCTCATCACGCTTCATTAATCATAATTGTACCCATCATTGTACTGCATTATGTGCCATTGTTGCACCATGTTGCCATCTTGACCTATGTGTTGGCTGCACCTACCTTGCTTGTTGTCCCTTTCTTGCTTGTTGTCCTTAGCTTGCTGTTAAGTACCATACAACTGTCCCAATGATAGCTAGTTGTCCCTTGCATGTTGTTCTCCTTCAGAGACAGATGCTCTTGTTGTTTTGGCAGTTCCCGACAGTTCTGGCAGTTTTGGTTGTTCCCGCTTTTCCAACAATTCCTGCAGTTCTGGCTTTTTCGGCTTTTCCGACAGTTCCGACTTTTCCGGCTCTTCTAGCAATTCCAGATCTTTCGGCAGTTCTAGATTTTTTAGCTTTTCTAACTTTTCCGGCTCTTCTGGCAGTTTTTTCTTTTCCAATAGTTTTGGCAGTTCCAACTTTTCCAACAATTCTGGCTTTTCTAGCAGTTCAGGCTTTTCCGGCAGTTCCGTCTTTTCTGGCTTTTCCGGATTTTCCGGCTTTTCTGGCATTTCTGGCTTTTCCGTATTTTTGAGCAACGTAGAGCTTATTCTCCCATGATTGCATTTAGCTCTAGTGCATGTTATCTAGGGCAGTGTATACCCTAGGGCACTCCCTCTAGCTCTCATCTTCATCAAACCCAAAACAAGATGAAGTGAGATCACAAGAGTGAGTGTGTGTGTGACAAATGACTTAAGTCCTCTTCTATTTATACTAAAACGTAGAGGTTGAAGAGACATGATTGTTGGGCTTCTGAGCCTACATAAGTTGCTAGCCGAATTAACAATTTGTCCATAGTCAAAATAAATTCATATCTTCATAAATACTTATCGGAATCGGATGATATTTAGATCAATTCTACACCTCTCAATGAGAGGTATCCAATAAAAATATCAATTGCCATTAATAAGATGACCCACATTGAGTTTGGCCCTAGTTTCCAATTTTAACAGAGAGGCTGAGAGATTGATGCATGATGCCAGAGAGAATGTGGTTTCACCCACATCATAGTGCAGGAAAAGGAGGTCACCAGATTCGTACACTGTCTTCATGGCTCTAATGAGCAAGAGTGTAGAGATTGAGCCATCCTCATTTGAGGAAGCAGTGTTTGGGAAGTGACCCCAAGACCAGCAGATAAGTCAGTGATGAGTTCCAAATGAATTTACAAGGTAAAGAAAGAAGCAAATGGGAGTGTGGAGAAACACAAGGCCATATTTGTGGCCATAGGGTTCTCTCAGGCGGAGGGAATTTATTACAAGGATACCTTTGCTCCAGTAGAAAGGTACTCTTCAATCATATATATTCTAGCACTTTTAGCGCAGATGGGATGGAAGATACATAAGATGGATGTGAAGACAACATTCCTAAACAGAGTGATTGAGGAAGAGGTGTGCATTGAGTAACCAGAAAGATTGAAGACCTTCAACATAGAGTCACATGTGTGCAGACTCAAGCGAGCATTGTATGGATTAAAACCAGCACCATCTACTTGGTACACTAGGATTGATAGCTATTTCACTAGGTTGGGCTTCACCAAAAGTGAACCAGATGAAAAACTTTACCATATTGTGGTTGAAGGTAAATTGTTTATTATAGTATTATATTTCGATGATTTAATTCTAACAGGTGATGAGAAGATGATAAAATATTGCAAAGTGGGTCTTGCAAGAGAATTTGAGATGAAGGACCTGGGGCTCATGCACTATTTCCTTGGTATGGAAGTATGGAAAGAAGATGAGGAATTGTTTGTCTCTCATGGAAAGTATGCCCATGAGATACTGAAGAAGTTCCACACAGAGAGAAGAAAACCCATGGAGACGACTCTAGCAGGGAATTAGAGGAATAAATATGCTACTCCAAGTGCAGTGAAGGCTACTATTTATAGGTACCTTATGGGTTCACTCATGTATTTGGTGAACACACGACCGGACATATTTTTTGAAGTTAACCAACTTAGTCAAGCAATGGTTAAGTTAACCAAACTCTATTAAAAGGTATCTAAACATGTGTTGAGATACCTCAAAGGCACCTCTCAGTTTGGTCTTTAGTATAGACGAATGGAGGGAATGAAGCTACAAGGCTTCACAAATGTAGATTGGGCAGGGAGTCCCTCCGACATGAAGATCACATGAGGGGGAATCTTCAGTATTGGGTCAGCGATAGTTTCTTGGTACAACAAGATGTAGAGATCAATTGCACTTAGTTTGGAAGAAATAGAGTACATGGTTGTTATTCAAGTAGCTTGTGATGGTATCTGGATGAGGAAGATCCTTGTTGGGTTATTTTGTCAGTAGATAAATCCTACATTGATTTACTATGACAATTAGAGTTGTATCAAACTATCTGAAAATCCAGTTTTTCATGATCGGTCCAAGCATATCAACATCCGATATCACCATTTGTGAGATTTTGTGTAGAGGAGAATCATGTTGTTGGAGTACATTCCTATAAAGGAACATGATGTAGATAGTTCAACAAAGGCATTTTCAAGATGCAAATTTGAGTTTCGTAGAGGCAGGATCGGGGTAGAAAATAATCCATTTCTTATTGGAGGGAATGTTGAAAATGAAACAAGAAAATCCTAATTTAATTTTGTCCTTGAATTAAATTAGGAATAAAATTTTAATTCCACATCACAAGACAACTTGTATGAGTTAACTAGGTTAAATTGACCTAGTTATCTCAATTAATTCAAGTTGAGGGTCTAACTTGAGTCACGTAGAGTGTCTCCTACATTATAGGAGACTTAGTTGAGTTTATTTTGAGTTGTGATTAATTAATTCAGTTTAACTGAGTTAAAGTCAGTTAAACTAGTTCCAGTTGATGGATGAACTAGTAGGAGGTAAGACAGTGGTGTGTTAATTCACATGTTCAACCAATTATATGATGATTCACTCATAAATAACTCATGCATGTCAGATCTGAGAGTTACCTAGTTGATATTGGAGTTTAGGGACAATGTACTATCAATTGTATAATCATCTGAATTGTACAGGGGGTGAATCTATTCAAAGAAAGGCCTATGAGAATTGCACAATTCCATTTGAGGAATTCCCCTAATTAATAGGGGCTAATTCCCAAGGAAATAGTGTGAGGAAATAGGGACTTGGGAAAGAGTAAAATTGGTTAATTATTGGCCTGGACTTGTCTAGGAAGTTGTGAGACAGACAAAGATATTTCAGACGTTGCTCAGGCTTGAGTAAAGAATTTTAATCTTCTCATATTTTTTTACTAATGAAATATACAGACAGAAGGGGTTTTTAGTTGTGGCGTTCCCCAGGAAATCATTGTGTAATGTGTTAATTGAATTATTTCTTTTGTATGTTTCATAATTTCTCGATCGATTAATTGTTTCTGATGATGAATAGAGTACATTCAAGTCTATTGAACAAGGAGCTTTATGAATCTCTGAGAGTATTTCTTCACTGATAGTGCTAGGCTCTATAATTTCAACATGTGCATTCTTAGCTACAAGCCTTTCTTGCATAGATACAAAAGATTGTTTAGGCTTCCCTGATCCTGATGCTCCTTTTCGTGATATCTTTCTTTGCTTGAAAATCTTCTCAGGGTCAGGCACTAGGTCAGCTGGTGATTTCGAGGATTTCTCCGAGTATGCCTCACAAACTAAGCCAGAACTGTGATGTGGAGTTTCCAAGAGGTTCGTCCTCCAGTAGATTCGCCAGATAGATGATTACAACCAAAAATGTGTCCAGACTTTTTCTATCATCAAAGCTAGATCTGTGTCGTTCTCCCATGGAAGCTGAGCTTCAATCTCCTCTCTCCAGCAGTGGCGCCAATTATGTTAGGATTCCAAGAAACTCTCCTAGGTTGTAGCTCGGAAATGCTTGGTAACATATAAATTCAATTATTGTTGCAAGTTTAATGGAAAGAATGATGGTTTGGTTCAAGCCAGATAACCACTTCTACTTTGTTTCACTCCAGACATGCATGAACACCCTCAGACTACAAGGCTTTAGACCACCAATGCTTACAGTTTTAGATATTAGGTGAATATGGAGAATACTAACCACACCAGCAAATACACAAGACCATGTGATGGCCGGATGCAACTAGTAAATAAACCTATAAATCTAGTCTATTAATGCAAAGACAAGATGACAACTCTCCTGCATTAGATAGAAAGAAACCTGAGCAACCTATTCAATGATACATTCAAGATTTTAACACAAAGATAAGATGACAATTATCTAGTGCTAAACATCAAAAGATCAAGAACACTACATATCAGGCACAAGCTTGGAACAGAGGAAAATGGATAGTGAGCAGTTAATAGCAAAAGAAGCTTGTATTTACTGAAAATGAAGATGAGACGCTGCAAGTGGCAAAATGTCTACAGTCTCCAAAATTTGAACCTTACATCAAATGCCAACCCTGATTACATCTTACTTCTGGATATTTATAAGTTTACAATACTATGGCACTCAGCCTTTTAGGTATGGAGGGGTCATAATTGACCACCAACTGCATTTAACTTCCTGATGGAGTCTCTGAATTGTGGTTGCTTGTTTTAATGGGTGAATTTGATCTGTTTAGGTGTTGTGCTGTCCTTTAGGCAGTTGGAGTGCTCATACCAGTGGAGTCCATGACTGATACATTTAGTTACAGAGTCGTGCTAGGTCCTTTTCTCCTCTGGGCATGCTTTCTGTTAAATATGGTTGTTGGGGGTCTGACTGCAATTGATACTATCAGAGCTGGTCATCTCCTTCGGGCAATGAAATGGCCGAAGGATGTGGAATGCATGGGTAGGTGGATGATTTGGGTGAGTGATAAGAATGACCGTCGGATCGGGGAAATGAATGGCGGAGATGGCTCGACAGAGGCTATCGGCCGAGGTGAGAGCGGGGTGAGTTAGGGCCGTTGGATCTTCAACGGATGGATCGAACGGTCATTGGGCTACGGAGCTGCATGTACGTTTAACGGGCGGGGGTGGATTAGTTCGGCGATAATGGTTTTTATCGCACCACTTTCGAGTGTTAAGTGGTAAAAGCCCAGGGCCGAACGATTCCATTCAATGATCGACATGTAGCAGCGAATGAGAGAGAAAAACCGCTCTCATCACGCACTATCGTTCGATCAAGTTGCCAGCGCGATGAATGCAAAAACCGTCAGATCTTGGCGGAGATGATCTGATGGCGGAGAGTGGTAGAGCGGGTCGCTTTATCGGGTGTGATGTGGGCCGTTAGATCTTCGGAAATGATCAACGGTGGGAAATCGATGAGAGGTTTATGAGCGTGTGAGGTTGTATGGGTAAGTTTTTATGGTGGGTTTGGAGTTTTGCGCTTGGGGCTAACGCCAAAGGCAATTACTTTGTCGGTTTTAGGAGGCAAATATGGAAATGAAGGTGGTGGAGAGTAAGCGGGGTAGGAGGAGAAGGGAAAATGACCAAATGTGGGGCCTCTTTGAAGATGCCACCAAACAGACCAAGCTTTTCTCTAACCTTAGAAAGTCAGCGCTGCATAACAGAGCTAACAAGACTGATATGCTCTGAAGGTAGAGGTTCTTGTGGATTCTCCCCTTTTGGATGAAAGAAAGGTTCTTGTGGATTCTTCCTTTTAGGATGAAGGGAAGGTTCTTGTGGATTCTCCCCTTCTACAAGGACAAAAGGTTCTTGTGTATTCCTCCCTTGTATTTCTAAAACGGAATTGAGTCCAAGTACTTTGCAGTTGGATTCAGCGAGAAGCTTGGCTAATCCTTGACCTTTTACTAGCTTGGTGGTCTTGATAGTTAGACCAAACTCTAGAATTTGAGTGATCCATCTACCTCTTTTCCCATCAGTGTCTAGTTGGGTTAGGACAATTTTCACAGCACCATTAGGGACATAAGCAGTAATAGGTGAATGTAAGTCATACATCATGAATGATCTCAGGGCTTGAATAAGGACATAGTCTTTCTTCTTAATGATGTCATACTTAAGCTCAGCATCTCTCATAACCTTACTGGAAAAGGCTATGGGTTGTTCATGGGAATCTTCATTTTTCTGTAATAGAACAGCAACAAGGATTGTTTCAGAGGAAAAAGAGAAAATACCAAATGGCTTAGTATAATCAGGGCTGGCTAAGGTGGGAGCTTCAGAGATAACCTTTTTTATTTGTTCAAATGCATGCCTAGAAGTGGGAGTCCATTTGACTTCATGGTCCTTTCGAAGCATGTCAGTTATATCTTTTACATTCTCTGCATAATTTGGAATAAACCTCCTTAGAAAATTAATCTTGCCTAGAAAAGCTTGAATTTCCTTCTTGTTTCTAGGTAAGGTCAATGTTTCAATGGCAGATACTTGTTTGGGGTCAACTACTAATCCCTCCTTTGAAATGATATGGCACAACAGTTTTCCTTCTTTGACAGCAAACAAGGACTTCTTAAGGTTCAATGATATTCCAAATTTCTTACACCTGTCAAAAAACCTTCATCAAGTGCTTTAGATGTTTCTGATCAGATTTAGAAAAAATAGTTATGTCATCAAGATAAATAACCACAAACTTATTTACCTGACCCATAAAGGTTATGTCCATAGCTCTCTGAAATGTTGCTCCAACATTGGTTAAGCCAAATGGAATCCTAGTGTACATGAATGTATCCCAGGGTGTAGTAAAGGTTGTCTTCTCTCGGTCTATTGTATCAACATTTACCTGATTGTAACCTGAAAAACCATTAAGCATAGAAAGTCTTTGTGCTCCTGAAACCATTTGAAGTAACTGATCCATTTTGGTCAAAGGATAATTATCTTTTAATGATGCTTTGTTTAAATTTCTAAAATCCACACAGAGTCTTATTTCTCCATTTTTCTTTCTAATGGGAACTAGATTTGCAACCCAATTAGAATATCTAACAGGGAGGATGATCTGAGCATCTAGCATTTTCTTAATCTCCCTTTCTACAGTTGGTAGAAAGGCTGGATTTATCCTTCTAAGTTTCCGTTGATAAGGTTTTGCTTCTGGCTTCAGAGGAATCTTATGTTGTATTAATGAAGTATCATAGGTTTTTAGATCAGCATAAGTCCAAGCAAAAACATCCTTATAATTTTACAGTAACTTAAGATATTGAGCTTTGATCTCGGGGTCTAGAGATGCACATATTTTGATGTTTTTGATATCTTCATCAGTTCCAATGTTAATATCTTCTATGTCATTTTCTGAAGAAATTGACTGAGGGTTTTGGAGGACATCATTTTGATCAAACAATCTTTCTAAAGGAATGAGTTCTTTTGGAATAAAATTATTAGATAATTGAATAATGGCATGATTAGCAATTTGGGTTTTAAAATATGAAGTATCATTTCCATCTGCATTTTCATTTGTTTCAGTTCTATCTTCATCAATTTGTAGAAATGAAAAATCGTCTATTACCTACAGAAATGATTTTAGCTGTCCATCATCTTCAAATATTTTCCAATGTTTTAGATTATCTGGGATAGATGGCCTATATTTGACTTGTATCTGATAGAGTACATCGGTATGATCAAGAATTTTAAAAGAGCTAGCAGAGACGGCTAAGGCATCTGCATGAATATTCTGATCTCTAGGAATATGAGTCAAATTAAAAGCATCAAAGAATTTTTCAATTGAATCCCATACTTCATTTAGGTAGCACCTAAGTCTAGGGTGCTTTGTCTAGCAAGCATTTCTTGCTTAACAATAAGTTCTGAATCAGTAAAAACACTTAAGTTTTGAACTTTCAAGCTTTTGGCTAATTGCAATCCTAAAAGGAAAGCTTCATATTCAGCCACATTATTTGTAACTTTGAAGTCTAATTTACATGATTGAGTTATATTTTCTTTTTTAGGTGAAATTAAAACTACTCCAACTCCTGCCCCATATTTCGTGCAAGAGCCATCAAAGAATAGTTTCCAAATATCAATTTGTTTTGGTTCAGGACTTTCAACTACCTCTTCAATTTTGACTTGAGTTTTATGTTGGTTTGAAGTGAGTTGAAAGCAACCAAAGTCTTGATCTATTGCATAAATTGGATGGTTCATTGGCTGATCAGTCTTACAAACAGTATGTACGAATCTTATATCTCTATGTAGTCTTAATTGCTCCCATCCATAAACAGGAATAGTAGCATATGACATATCCATCTGTAGAGTTCCCCCTGATTTGGCACAGCGAGACCTAGAAAGGAGCATTCCAAATTTGGGAGGGATATATGTGACAACAATATCAAGTACTACACTTTTCACTGGAATTTGGGCAAGGGTAACCACTAGATCCTTAATCAATCCCAAACAAGGCACCCTTTTAGAATCAAAGGTGTAGAGGTCATGGTAGAATTAAGTTATGTCGAGTTTCAAATGGTCCATGATAGATTTTGGCATAAGGTTGTGTAATGCACCTAAATCAAGCATACAATTATATAACATGAAATCATTTGTTTTAAGAGTTACATAGAAAGGAGGCACTGTCTCATCTATCATGTCTGAACTACGGCCAAAAACTACTGCTAGTTTTTCATCTTGCAGACTTATGACATCACCTTCAGCGTCAACCGAGGTATTTTGTATCCATTTTATGACTTGGCTTTTGTAACCAGGGTTTTTAGAAAGTTCTGACAGTGGAATTGGGATCTTAACCCTCTCTAATTCTTTTTCAACAATAAAGGTAGTCAAAATGTTTTTACCAACTTGGGTAGTATCAATTGACTGATCTAAGGGCTGAATAAGAGTTGTTTGAGCTTCAGAAGTTTTGGTACGTGGTTCAATTATTGGAGTTTCCTTTGGAGATCTCCCAAGACCAGGCCTAGGCCTAAGATCACATCTCTTGTTTAACTCTACAATTAAAAATCCAGAGAAAGCATGATATTTGGAGACTTGTGAAGCTTCTTGATCTTCTTGAACCTGATTTTGTTGTGAGAGAGGAATGATGGTTGTTTGGTTGGAAGAAGAATCCATACTATTAATATCTTCAGTAATTGTCATAGTATTATCATCGGTTTGTTGGTCATCTATCAATAGAGGAGTAGGAACCTATTTATCATTGCTAGGTCTCTGAAGAATTTGTAGTGGTGGATTTCTTTTATACTGACCTTGATTTTGGTTGATAGGTGTAGGATTGATCTAAAAATCATCCGATTCTGACATGTATTCATGGAGATATGAATTAATTTGTGTTATGTGACAATTCGTCAAGGTCAGCCAGCGACCAAATCACCCCCACTTGTCCTCCACGTTTTAGTATAAATAGAAGTGGCCTTCAAGTCACTTTGACACACACTCTTGTGATCTCTCTTCATTCTGTTTTGGGTTTGATGAAGAAGAGATCTAGAGGGAGTTCCCTAGAATATAAGTTGGCCTAATGATGCCCTAATGTTGCCATGGAGAGGCCTAATTATGGTCAGGGAGAAGCCCTAGAAGAGGAAGAGAAAAAGGTCTTCTAGGAGTGCCTACGTTGCTCTATATTACAGTCAACGAAGCCAGCCCTATGGACGACGTCTTAGAGAAGGTACAACCATGCCCTAGCCGCAGAGAAAAGAAGGATTTGGCTGTAGTCTTAGAAGTGAGCACAAGCCCTAAACGCAGTAAAAGGGAGTGTCTATACACAGCCCAAAAAGGACCCCTATTCGTTGTCCAAACAAGGAGACCTAGACGTTATCATATCTAGCCCTAGTCGTTGTCCTATGCTACCTAAGCCGCAGTCCTAAAGGGTAAGCTAAGACACAGAGGGAGAATCCTTAACCAATAGCGTGTGAAGACCTAATCCGCGGTTCTAAAGAGCCCTAATTGTTGTTCAAATGGTGACCCTTATACACAGTCAAGAGACTCCTATATGCTGGCAGAAAAATCACTGTTTGTAAAGCTCTTATACGCAGCAAGCAGAAGGAGCCTTTCGGTAAGGAAAAGGGTCTCTATTCTAAGACCAAGAGTAGTGAACTTTCAGCGTGGAAGAGAAGGACGAACATTGTTTAGATGCAGTCATGGAGGAAGACTTACTACGCAACCCTTATCTGCTAGTTAAGAGAGGCCCATTAGTAGTCTTGTATTGATGTTCAAAGAGATCCTTACTGCTATCCTAAGGTGACATAAATTGTTGTCTATTAGTAGCTTCAAGAGAACTTGTTGCAATCACCTTAATTGTTGTCATGATGCCACATTGTTGTAGATAACAATTTGGCCTATTTAAGGACTGTTTGGGCATATTGGTGATGATCCGTGAGCTTGATTTGAAGGGTTGCTTAATCTACAACGACAGCTAGCTACTTTGCTAGGCTACAAGCCATAGCAAGCAGTTGAGGCTATCCCATGACAGTGTTGCAGTATGTAGCAAATAGCTGACATTGAGGATGGGTGTAGCATGGTGCAACATAGTGGATGGGTGTAGCATGGTGCAGCATAGTGGATTAGTGCAGCATGATGAGATGCAGCATAGTGGATGGGAGTAGCATGGTGCAGCATAGTGGATTAGTGCAGCATGATGAGATGTAGCATAGTGGATGGGTGCAGCATGATGATGTGCAGCGCAGTGATGGGAGCAGCGTCGTGATGAGAACAACTCAGTGATGGGTGCAACATGATGATGAAATCACCTTGGAGAATCAGTTGAAGAAGTATGCCTTCACCTGAGTTCAGATCAGCTACCTCATGTGTCATCTTCCTAGAGAAGACCTCTGCTTTTATTTTGACAAGTCAAAATGTTGACTTATGATGTATATGTACTATCTCTCTCTTTGCTGAATTATTGAAGAACATAAGAAGAATTGATCAAGGGTTTCCCCACATTGGGGTTTGCCCCTAGCTGGTGCCACATCTTGTGTTCTCTTGTCTTGGCTTGTCTTCTGCGATTTATGTTTATGTTCTATCTGCATTTTACTATCTTGCTAAATGTGATCGCTAATCTAGAATTGATATTGAGCTAATATGAAAATTGAAGTAAATTTGCTCTCAGCATAGAACATACCTAAAATTAATAATAATACATAGTTTGTTTCATCAAACATGGGAGCTTTGCCAACCTGATTGACTTCCTATTTCATGAATGTGGAAGAGATATCTTCAGAGGGTTTGGAAGTTTTCCTTCTTGGCCTTGCCATCTGTTCTGGGGGATCTTCCTTCCAGCGATTACGCTGAGACTGAAGGAACTAGCTCTGATACCAATTGTTGGAAATATTGAGAGGGGGGTAAATCAGTGTTTCTTTCAATTGTTATATTATGTCAGTTAAGATTTTATCACAAGTTAAACCAGAACACGTGGTAGAACAAGAAAATAAATTTATTAATGAAGATAGTGAGGACTCCAATCGTCTTTTACAAAAATTCAGGCTCCAACTTGTACAACAAAATCTCTAACACAAATCCAGGCACCAACCTAGTCTCTTACAAGGCTCCAACCTTGAATGAGGACTCCAATCCTCTTAAGCTCCAACCTAAATAAACACTTCCAATATACTTCAAATATGCCTCAAGAATTTTACCGAAATACTGCTTCAAGATAGCTTTAACACTGCTTCAAAAATCACTGCAAACTCTGCTCCAAGATGTTTTCAATTCAGCTGGTCCAAGGTCTGCACAAGAGTGGTTCAAGATTGCTCCAAGAGGGTCCTACAAAATCTGCTTCAAAGCTACTCCAAAAGCCGCAACAAAAGGTCTTCAAGATGTGCTCCAAGTTGGCCTCAAGAGGCTGCTCCATATTGTCTCTAAGGCTGCACCAAAAATGTCTTTCAAGCGTTGCTCAATAATGACACAAAGTTCTCTTCAAGAAGCCAATCTAGTTACCTCAATGCTGATCAAAATTTCTCCAAAGTTTGTTTCATGAATACTTAAGATCACTTTAGATTCTCACCAAGATTCTTCAAGGATTACTTCAAAGGTCTGGTCTTAGATCTGCTTTGAAAACCTTCAATTCTGCTCCTCAAGAATACTTCAAAAATATATATAAGACTGCTCCTCGAGAATACTTCAAAAATATATACAAGTCTGCTTCAAACAAATGCGAATAAAGTATGAGGTCTGATATAAAAGACAGATCTGAAATGTGCACAGGAGGGATGATTTTCATTCTTGTCCACAGGGAAGGAGCCGAACTCTGCTCTTTTCCATAGGCCGAGACTGAGGCCAAAGACTAGTCCTTTTCCAGGCCAAGGTCTGCACACAAAATACGCCGAAGTCTATGCTAAAAGAGGCTGAACTCTTTGCTAGAAAGGAGGCCGAAATTTTTTCCAGTAGATGGCCAAGTTCTGCTCTTCAAAAGGTGGACAAGTTTTCCCCAAAAACCCGATCAAGAAATTGCCAATAACCATAACCCAGAAATCAAGAAAACCAGAAAATTCAATAATCTTCTCCTTCAATTTGCTTTGAGGTTCATGAGGTATGAACCTATGTTTTCCCTTCCTCAAGCCAAACTGCTTCTCCTTGATGCTTGGTCGAGTTGCTCACTGGATGAGGTCGAAGTGACTTCTATATACTAGACAAGTTGCTCTAAACCACTGACCTGTGACTTTTTGCCATACAAAAAAAAATATATAAAATATTTTCAACAAGAACCTTGTCAAGCTGTCCTGCCCATAATTTTTTTCCTTCAAAAATTATTCTTTATGGCTGATTTTGGACCCATGAACTTAGATTAATTTAGATCACAGTTTTGTGCAGAGCTTCTGAATGTGATAGACAGTGCTTCAGATATCGTAATCTGTTTGGGAGTTGTCTTCGAACATGTATTAATGTTCATTTTTGAAATGATAGGATAATGTTCTAATTGTAACCAGCTTCTGATCCGAAAGAGATCGAAGACATGTGTTACCTTTGCACAAGATCAAAATCATACTTACCAGATGTCCTTTGTGGCTTTGACATCAATGAAAAACTTCTCAACATGGCAAGGAGAATGCTCTCATCGCTGAATTAGGAATGCTTGCTATGCATTGGACAAGCAACCCTAGAGGCAATCGAAGCACGTCAACTTGCAAAGGTGCATCCAACAACATGGATAGTAAAAGGATACCTCTGTATTGGCCTTTAGATCTAGGCTAAGGTTAAGATCTTGATCCTATAAAGAATTCCCTAGGTAATGTAATAGGGGCTATAATTCTTATAAATGAGGGCACCATATGCACATATCAGCGCATGTTGCAGGCATAGTTTTAAAAACCAGTCTGGTCGAACCAAAAAATCGGTCAAACCAGCCAGTTGGATCCCTGAGATATCAAACCGTCCCAATAATCCCATTTGTTGGCTGGCCAAGACCGATTGGGTACCAAACTGGCCGGTTTGTTACCTAATCGGTCCTAGCCGATTTTGTAAAAAATCGGCCCGTTAGAAAGCCACATGGTTGGGTATGTTGATGGGACCCACAGACGGTTTTTGGAGGTCGATTTTGGCAAACCATGGCAAGTTCCCTCCTAAATTTGCCCCCCTAAGCTTACAAAGGATAACTAAGCTCCTGTTTGCCTCACACATTTGATTTCTAGTGTTTGTGAGCATATGAGAGATTGAATAGTTCTGCAACAACATTGATTTTTGGAGCAACAACACATTTGGATGTTCTTTGTCATCATGGAGCTAGTTTGGAGCTACCTAGTGGAGTTGGGGGTGTTGATCCCAATGTAGATTTGGTAGTTGAACCAGGAGTTGATGAAGGAAGTGAACCACCAAGACCAAGCATGGCACATGGTGACTTGTGAGGATAGTAGTCATGCAGCTCGACAAACGCATGCTTTTTGTTCTGCTAAGCCTAGTGTTGTTGCTCATGCTACTAGCACTGTTATTGAGGTTGGAGAGGAGCTTGGGGAGTCCTCAGACTCTGAGCTAGATGATGTTTATGTAGCTCTCGGTGATGATCCCATGTGTAGTAGTGGTTATGAATTTGATAAGCAATCATGTTGATAAGTGAATTGCAGTAGGCTAGTGGCCTAGTAGCTTGAGTTGTAGCACTATTTTTGGACCCTAGAGGCCATCTAGACCCTAATTGTAGCATTTTTTTTGGCCTCTAGAGGCCATTTAGAGCCTCATTGGTTATGTATCGTATCAATGATATCATTCATATGTATTGTACTCGGTGGCATTTTGGTATATGCACCCTTAACAAAGTTACATGGTATATAGATGAGAAGAGTTTCCATATTTTGTCTCTCTAATGATTTGGAATCATGGTTTGTAATCTTAAAAATAAGTTTTTTTCATTAAAAAATAATTATTTTATGTATTTTTCGAATTCCAGTTTATTGAATCCGGTTTGATCCGGTTTGATCTGATTCCAGTTCAAATTACTGTTAGATAGCCGACTGGTTCAATGCCCAGTTCTGGCTTTTAAAACTATGGTTGCAGGGTCAACACATATATTCATGTCTCACAAAACAGAAATAAGTCCATTCATACCCAACACTTATTAGCAATTCACTGAAAATGTATGCAACTAGTATTTAGCTTCAGATAGATCAACTTGTGTTCTCTATCATGAAACATATACAACATTCCACATGATATACAATGAAGTTTATGTACACCTACAATATGAATGATACAAAATTTTGATATATATCCATTATTTTCTAAAGCCAATTCTTGGCTGTAGTGTACAGGGGTACTATATAATGAAAGTACTCAAACTGCAAATAGATGAACGGATTGCATCTAGATTACATATCTATTATATCCACTTGAAGAGATTGATGGATTATACAATAGCCACTCGTTCCATATTCACCACAGATTGTCCAAAATCCTTATTCTTGAAAACATCTTCTTGACGCATAATCAGTTGTTAAGACCTGCAACTGGAGCATGTGACAGATGGAGATTTTCATCCAGCACATTTGAGCTCTCTTGTGATGAGAATACTCTTTGGTGCAAATCTCCACACTGTGCTCTTGAATGCAATGCCCCTTCTACTACAAAATAAATAAATAAAAAATTACACCAAGTTAGACATTAAGTGGTCAATGGCAAGAAAATATACTAAAATGGTAAGTAAAGGTTTCACTTTCTTCTCAGGAAAAATGTTAAGAAGAAAAAAACATGTTCTGTAGTTTTCAAATGACAAAAATCCAAATTTTTAAATGGTTGAGAAAATAAATACTCGCAGGACATGATGTAGACAAATAAATTAAATCCAAAAAGATACTACCAATCTACTTTCTTGCGGACCTTGCATGCAAAAGACATGCATAAAAGTTGTTCAGCATTGTGTATGATATAAACCTTGGTTTGAACTTCGATGTGATCCGCACTTAAATTTATTTACAAGCTGAAGACATTCTTCTTTTAAGGTGATGTCAAAGCGTGCGTCAATGAGATTGGGCAAGCAGTGTGGTGATTAGGCCCGTACTAATGTGGTCACCTAGGTTCAAAACCCTCCAAGAAGATGTGGATGACACCAAGTGTAAGTCCTGGGTGATTTTAGTGGCATAGAAATGCCCCTCATAGCACAGAAGCTTATAGCCCAAAACCCTCCAAGAAGATGTGGATGACACCAAGTGTAAGCCATTGAGTAGTTGTACCATTCTAAGAGCTTCATGCAAGACTAAATAGAATATCCCCTGAAAGTTCTCGAGTATAGATAGGGTCCTTATTGAAATGTCAACCCACTGAGTTATTAGCCTTGTGTTCAGTTAGAGATTTTATTGAAATATCAATTTCATAACTTGGGCATGTTATATCTAATGGTGTCAAGAGATAACCTAGATGAAAAATTAATTGATGTTAATAAAGTGTAAAGAGATAATAGTTTTTCTAAGGAAAGCCTCGCAAAATCCTCCCATCTTCCCTAGAATATTTAAGAGGGAAGGAAGGAAGCTCAAACACCACCCTAAATAGCGACTGGCAACCTAAGGGGACTCAGCCTAACTCGTGTTAGCTGGAACTAACAAACTTTGTTCTTCAAGTTAAATACTCCAAAAGACTTAGAATATGTAGATCTCCATTGAGATATAAGAATATATATTAAAATGTATGTGTAAGAATGATCATACAAATGAGAGTGAGAGCCTACTTATATACTAGGCAGATGCCTCTTCATGGAGGGTAGGGTCTTATTTAGACATGCCTCTTCAACCTAATTACTAATTAACTAATCATTATTTATGATTATTATCATTTACATTATTTCCTATATATTTTATTCATAACATTGCCTTCCTCCTCAAAAGGCTTTGTCCTCAAAGCTTATTGATGAAAGGCTTGATCTCTTTTTTCTACTTCGAATGTCTTATTGTCTCAAAACTGTCATCTTTGTTGAAACAAGACAATATGATGCTCGGAGTGATATATAAAATTGTCGCACAGAAGAAGGATCGGACCATCCTAAATTAATCTTCTGTGGAATATTCTGATCACTGGAAATTTGTAACAAATTGTTATCATAGGGCTGAGCTGTGCCCACTTCAGTATTCTTCGGAACATAAGTTTGTTGTTTATGTTCTAAGAGATACGGATTTGTAGATTGATTGAGTTGTCTACTTTGGTGATTCGGATGTCGATAGGGAACTTTTTTGGTTTGACTTTCCCTTACTAGGTGAGTGAAAAAAAATTTATTTTCTTCTGGTGAGGATGTTGTTGACTTGGTTACAAAACCTTCACTTGGGATGTTCATCATCTGAACTACAACATCTAAGTGTGTACTTTCTTCAACTAGCTTGTCTTCTTCTTGAGTTGTGACATTCACTAGATCGATATTTGCTCCCTTATCTTCAACCTCGACAGTTACGACTGGAGACTTTGATACTTCTTGAGTAAGTTGCTCTAACTTGTCTTTTAATGACTTCTTGTCATTCTTAAGCTTTTTAATTTGTATTAGTAATATTTCACTATGATCCTTAAGTCGCAAGACTTCTTCATTTCTATTAGCAATGATTTTGTCAATTTCATTTTGCATATTTTGTAATACTTTTTTACCTTCTTGAGAAATTACTTTTGAAATATCTGATATATCTTCTGGCATTACTAAATTTGGCTTCAGTGTAACATCTTGGAGTATCATTTTCTTCTTACTATAAGAAAATGTTAAAAACTTTTTCTTTGTATTTAAGATGACGGATCCTACCGTTTCCATCCAGGGTGACCCCAAAATAGTGTCACCTTGATTGCTCCATAGGGTTTGAACTGAGAATTGCGATATAAATATATAATCATCAATGTTTAACTGTAAATTAGTTGTCATATATTTTGTTGCCAAAACAGTCTAATTTTTCGATTATATTTGACTCTGGAATCACTAATTAGTTTGCGATTTTAGGCGTTGTATAATTTTTACCTTCGACGAGAGAGATGGAAATAGTAACATCTTTTCCTGTGAGAGTTCCCTTGATGTGGAATAGTGCTTTAGCATCGCTGGGTAAGATTTCTAAAAATCTTCCTTCCTTCAATTCCGAATTAGATGCCATTTTGCTTGTCAAGATGAACTTAGTTTTTTTCCTTTTTTTTAATAACCCTTCTAATTTTTATAATAAAATATTACTCTTCCTCAATTTAAAGAAACTTTCCCTTGACTTGTACTTGAACCAGGGTTACACTGTCCTTTTTTTAATATTTTTTAATATAATAATAATACTTTTTTTCTTTTTTAAATTAATTAAATTAATTATATCATTTGTGTTGACACCTAATCATCAGGATTGGATGAATAAATACAGTTGATGTAAATAAATAATAAGAAATATGAACAGTCATCGGAAGATGAAGTGAACAGTCTCCCTCGTGTATATAATAAAGACCTACCTGAAGGAATAAAACGAATTAAATTTGTGGAGTTACTACTTGGTCTGACATGGTATCAGAGCCAGTGCCATTTTTGGCTTCCCTCTGCTTTGTAACTCCCGATTCTGGCTATGTTCTGCCTTGCATACAAAGCGTTGCTCCTCTGCTCTTCTCTGACAGTGTTTTATTCATATTCATCTGCATATAATACGTTGCTCTACTCTAACATATAATCTGCTGGTACACTGCTCATTTCCCATATAATCCGCTGGTACGCTGCTGATAGTGTCAGGTGCCTGATGCCTGCTCTATGTCAGTATACGTTTTATTCTTGTTGTGAATAGTCCGCCCTCCAAACCGTTTGGTATAGTCCGCCCTCCAAACTGTTCTGTTGGGTGAATATCGCTAAACGAGCACAGTTACAGTGTCTTTCAATTGCAAAAAGCGCATGCCTTAACCAGTTGGGTTGCGTATTAAGTCTGTGCGTAAAGTCGTCCTCCTGTGTGTGTGATGCTAGGAACGATTGCAGCGTGGTGATTGAAACGATTGAGAAATCTCGCCAGAGGTGCCAGAGAGATTACTTCTAAATCCGGTCCTCTTCGTCTAGTTTCCATTCTCGGTGGCCACGAGCAGCCTGACATTGCCCTCACTCCGCTACGTTGCAAGTCGCCAATCTGCAATACATGAGCTCTGAGAGCATTGCCGCTGGTTATCGGGGAACACCGCCTACCAGAACCTGATTCCTTTGCTGGTGGGAAATGTTGGTCTTATTTTCACAAAGGGTGACCTCAAGGAGGTGTTAGAGGAGGTAGCGAAATACAAAGTTGAAGCTCCAGCGCGTGTTGGTTTGGTGGACATTGTCGGAGGCTTGGGTTTGTTCTTGGACCCCGACGGCATATTCTTGGACCATGACGGTTGTTCTTGCCCTGAGACCTCCGGCCTGAAAACGCTCAAATGCGTATTACCCACACTTCTCATATATGCATGCGATTTCTCATATATGCGTGTGGTGAAGAGATTTATTTAATAGAGATTTATTTAATGAAGATTTATTTAAGAGCGTGATAATAGAGTGTGATCAGCACACCTACGTGCGGTGAAAAGCATCCGTCCATTTTTTTTGACAAAGTCCAATTTACATCAAAATTCAAGTTATGGTAGGTGTTTGAGCAGTTGATATTCTATATAGAGTACATTTTTACTCTTTGTATATTAAATAAAATTCTTACTTAATCAAGAAGAAAGAATAAAAATGTATTATTCTGAAACTTGAACTCATTCATTCAGATTTATGTGGTCCAATTCTTGTTCCTTCTGCAAATGGAAATAAATATATGATGACATTTATTGATGACTACACCAGAATGTGTTGGGTTTATTTATTGAAGAACAAATCTGATGCTTTTCAAACATTCAAGAATTTTCATAAATGGATTGAAAATGATGCACAATCTCATATTGGGTCTATTTGCACTGATAATAGAAAAGAAAACACATCAAATGAATTTGAAAACTATCTTCGCCAACATGGGATCAAACATCAAACAACTGTACCTTATAATCCCCAACAGAATGGTGTCGCTGAAAGAATGAATAGGACAATCTTAAATATGGTACGCTCCATGCTCTTCTTCAAAAATGTAAAGATAATGTTTTGGGTTGATGCTATTCTATGTGCTCAATGTTCCACGAAGCACCCCCCCCCCGGGGTTCCAAGCCCGAAAGTGCGTCCCGTGCGAAAGCGTCTAGGAAGCTTTGGCGGAAGCGCGCTTCCGAATTTTTTTGCCACTTCCTGGAATTTTCCGAAGCGTGGCTCGGAGGCGCGCTTCCAGACCTCCGAAGAGCGCTTCATACGGCGCTTCAGGCGTACAAAGCATGGCGCTTCGGAGGGAGAAGCGCACGCTTCCCATACGCTTCCGAAAAAGGCCGCACGCATGGTGAATTCGGGTTTTTTTTTTTTTTGACTTGGCATAAAGGGGGTGGGTTAGGGTGAGGTTAATGTGAGGAATGAAGGGAATAAAGCCCCCATTCATTCCTCATTTGCTCACTTTGAGTTTATGAGAATTGGAGAAGAGAAGAGAGGAGAGGAGAAGAGAAGAGAGGAAAGGAGAGGAGAAGAGAGGAGAGCTTGGAGGAGTGAAGGAGGAGATAGGAGAAGGAGGAGGAGCTTGGAGGACTTCATCTACAAGAGCTAAAGAGGTAAGTTCAAACCCCAAACTCCCTTATTTTTTTGACATTTTTTTGTATTTTTTTCCTCCCTCTCCTACTCTTTCCCATTGTTTCTACTTGCTCCTTTACTTGCAAGTTGTCCCCCACCTATATCCATATTCCAAGATGGTGTTCTTTTGGCTTCTATGTATCATTCCACTCTTGGTTTTAATGATGGCAAGGGGGAATAGGAATAGAAGGGAAGAAACACAAGAGGACAATGGTCCCAATATGAGTGACCCAATGTATGATGAGGAGGAAGGGTTTGAAGAGGAAGGGGATGAACCTGAAGGGGAAACTGAAACACTAGATGGGAACGCTGCATTAACACCCTTGTGGAGCTATGTGACCAAACTTGATGGGGGAAAGGGTGGTGGAACTTACAAATTTGTGTGCCCTCATGGTTGTCATGAAGGAAAACCATATTGTGGTTCATATACTTGTGTGAGGAGGAATCTTTGTGGGGTGCTGGATAGTGACGAAAAAAGGGTCCTGTGGGGGTACAAATTTGCCCAAACATTTCAACTGAAGAAAGAAGAAAATACATCCAAATAGAGGAGGTTGCACAACAAAAAACTCATTCTAAATCAAGTGCAACCTCTAAATTTGGTAGCTGCTCCATCTCCTAATGGTACTTCTGCAAGCTCTGGAGGTAGAAGAACAATAGGGGATTTCCTTAATGTTGCTGGTAGGGATGATGTGGATCGAAAGATATTCCGTTTTCTTTGTGCTTGCGGTGTACCATTCAATGTGCTTCGCTCTCCCTATTGGCATGAAATGGTGAAGGCCATCAATGAAGCCCCAAAAGGATACAAGGCCCCCAACTATGAGAAAGCTAGAACAGTGTTATTAGAAAGAGAAAAAGCTAAGGTTCAAAGAGCTTTGACGCGTTTTACAAATGAGTGGGTATATTCTGGGGTATCCATTGTATTAGATGGGTGGACAAATATTAGAAACCAACATTTGATAAATGTTCTTGGTGTTTCTTCTAGTGGTGCAGTATTTATTGCATGTCATGACTCCTCCTCCATCACTGCATCTGCAAAAAACATTGCAAATCTCCTATTGAAATCAATCAAAGATGTTGGTCCGAATAATGTGGTTCAAGTAATCACAGATAACGCAGTAAATTGTAAGGTAGCAAGAAAAATTATTGAGCGTACTTATCCACACATCTTTTGGTCCGGGTGCCTGGTTCACACATTGAACCTTTTGATGCATGATATTGTGAAGCACAAAGAATGTGGGTGGATTACTGAGCTTTACAGGAGAAGGAAGCAACTCATTAAATTCATCACAGGGCATACAAGGGTAAACTACTTCTATGGCACTTACTCCAAGTTGCAGTTGCTTAAAATTGCAAAGACAAGATTTGTTAGTTATTACGTCACCTTTAGGTAGCTAGTGAAGGTGAGACAAGCTTTAACTAAGCTGGTGTGTGCTGATTCATGGGATGAAATTAACACTGACATAGATGGTGCTAATGCAGTCAAGGACATTGTTCTTGACAGTTACTTTTGGGCACAGGTTAAATATGTTTTGCAATTCACCAAACCAATTTATTACATGATCAAGTTTGCAGATTCAGATCGACTGGTAATTGGGGAGGTGTATGAGCAAATGGATAGCATGTTGGGGCACATTAAAGACATTGTTGAGCCTAGAGATACCACCTTGTACAATTATATTCGTGTAGAGGTGCAAAACCGATGGGAAATGCTAAATATTCCATTGCATGCATTAGCATATGTTTTGACACCTAAATACTATCATACATCATGGCTTTCAAAACCAGCACCTGGGGGGGGAAGCAGGAAAAAACCACAC
>APFE030277894.1:47791-134985 GCA_000404065.3 Pinus taeda
GTGTCACCTTGATTGCTCCATAGGGTTTGAACTGAGAATTGCGATATAAATATATAATCATCAATGTTTAACTGTAAATTAGTTGTCATATATTTTGTTGCCAAAACAGTCTAATTTTTCGATTATATTTGACTCTGGAATCACTAATTAGTTTGCGATTTTAGGCGTTGTATAATTTTTACCTTCGACGAGAGAGATGGAAATAGTAACATCTTTTCCTGTGAGAGTTCCCTTGATGTGGAATAGTGCTTTAGCATCGCTGGGTAAGATTTCTAAAAATCTTCCTTCCTTCAATTCCGAATTAGATGCCATTTTGCTTGTCAAGATGAACTTAGTTTTTTTCCTTTTTTTTAATAACCCTTCTAATTTTTATAATAAAATATTACTCTTCCTCAATTTAAAGAAACTTTCCCTTGACTTGTACTTGAACCAGGGTTAACACTGTCCTTTTTTTAATATATTTTTTAATATAATAATAATACTTTTTTTCTTTTTTAAATTAATTAAATTAATTATATCATTTGTGTTGACACCTAATCATCAGGATTGGATGAATAAATACAGTTGATGTAAATAAATAATAAGAAATATGAACAGTCATCGGAAGATGAAGTGAACAGTCTCCCTCGTGTATATAATAAAGACCTACCTGAAGGAATAAAACGAATTAAATTTGTGGAGTTACTACTTGGTCTGACATGGTATCAGAGCCAGTGCCATTTTTGGCTTCCCTCTGCTTTGTAACTCCCGATTCTGGCTATGTTCTGCCTTGCATACAAAGCGTTGCTCCTCTGCTCTTCTCTGACAGTGTTTTATTCATATTCATCTGCATATAATACGTTGCTCTACTCTAACATATAATCTGCTGGTACACTGCTCATTTCCCATATAATCCGCTGGTACGCTGCTGATAGTGTCAGGTGCCTGATGCCTGCTCTATGTCAGTATACGTTTTATTCTTGTTGTGAATAGTCCGCCCTCCAAACCGTTTGGTATAGTCCGCCCTCCAAACTGTTCTGTTGGGTGAATATCGCTAAACGAGCACAGTTACAGTGTCTTTCAATTGCAAAAAGCGCATGCCTTAACCAGTTGGGTTGCGTATTAAGTCTGTGCGTAAAGTCGTCCTCCTGTGTGTGTGATGCTAGGAACGATTGCAGCGTGGTGATTGAAACGATTGAGAAATCTCGCCAGAGGTGCCAGAGAGATTACTTCTAAATCCGGTCCTCTTCGTCTAGTTTCCATTCTCGGTGGCCACGAGCAGCCTGACATTGCCCTCACTCCGCTACGTTGCAAGTCGCCAATCTGCAATACATGAGCTCTGAGAGCATTGCCGCTGGTTATCGGGGAACACCGCCTACCAGAACCTGATTCCTTTGCTGGTGGGAAATGTTGGTCTTATTTTCACAAAGGGTGACCTCAAGGAGGTGTTAGAGGAGGTAGCGAAATACAAAGTTGAAGCTCCAGCGCGTGTTGGTTTGGTGGACATTGTCGGAGGCTTGGGTTTGTTCTTGGACCCCGACGGCATATTCTTGGACCATGACGGTTGTTCTTGCCCTGAGACCTCCGGCCTGAAAACGCTCAAATGCGTATTACCCACACTTCTCATATATGCATGCGATTTCTCATATATGCGTGTGGTGAAGAGATTTATTTAATAGAGATTTATTTAATGAAGATTTATTTAAGAGCGTGATAATAGAGTGTGATCAGCACACCTACGTGCGGTGAAAAGCATCCGTCCATTTTTTTTGACAAAGTCCAATTTACATCAAAATTCAAGTTATGGTAGGTGTTTGAGCAGTTGATATTCTATATAGAGTACATTTTTACTCTTTGTATATTAAATAAAATTCTTACTTAATCAAGAAGAAAGAATAAAAATGTATTATTCTGAAACTTGAACTCATTCATTCAGATTTATGTGGTCCAATTCTTGTTCCTTCTGCAAATGGAAATAAATATATGATGACATTTATTGATGACTACACCAGAATGTGTTGGGTTTATTTATTGAAGAACAAATCTAATGCTTTTCAAACATTCAAGAATTTTCATAATGGATTGAAAATGAATGCACAATCTCATATTGGTCTATTTGCAACTGGTAATAGAAAAGAAAACACATCAAATGAAATTTGAAAACTATCTTCGCCACATGAGGATCAAACATCAAACAACTGTAAACTTAATAATCCCCCAACAAGAATGGTGTGCGCTGAAAGAATGAATAGGACAATCTTAAAATATGGTACGCTCCAAATGCTCTTCTTCAAAAATGTAAAGATAATAGTTTGGTTGATGCTAAATTCCTATGTGCTCAATGTTCCCACGAAGCACCCCCCCCCCCCCGGGGTTCCAAGCCCGAAAGTGCGTCCCGTGCGAAAGCGTCTAGGAAGCTTTGGCGGAAGCGCGCTTCCGAATTTTTTTGCCACTTCCTGGAATTTTCCGAAGCGTGGCTCGGAGGCGCGCTTCCAGACCTCCGAAGAGCGCTTCATACGGCGCTTCAGGCGTACAAAGCATGGCGCTTCGGAGGGAGAAGCGCACGCTTCCCATACGCTTCCGAAAAAGGCCGCACGCATGGTGAATTCGGGTTTTTTTTTTTTTTGACTTGGCATAAAGGGGGTGGGTTAGGGTGAGGTTAATGTGAGGAATGAAGGGAATAAAGCCCCCATTCATTCCTCATTTGCTCACTTTGAGTTTATGAGAATTGGAGAAGAGAAGAGAGGAGAGGAGAAGAGAAGAGAGGAAAGGAGAGGAGAAGAGAGGAGAGCTTGGAGGAGTGAAGGAGGAGATAGGAGAAGGAGGAGGAGCTTGGAGGACTTCATCTACAAGAGCTAAAGAGGTAAGTTCAAACCCCAAACTCCCTTATTTTTTTGACATTTTTTTGTATTTTTTTCCTCCCTCTCCTACTCTTTCCCATTGTTTCTACTTGCTCCTTTACTTGCAAGTTGTCCCCCACCTATATCCATATTCCAAGATGGTGTTCTTTTGGCTTCTATGTATCATTCCACTCTTGGTTTTAATGATGGCAAGGGGGAATAGGAATAGAAGGGAAGAAACACAAGAGGACAATGGTCCCAATATGAGTGACCCAATGTATGATGAGGAGGAAGGGTTTGAAGAGGAAGGGGATGAACCTGAAGGGGAAACTGAAACACTAGATGGGAACGCTGCATTAACACCCTTGTGGAGCTATGTGACCAAACTTGATGGGGGAAAGGGTGGTGGAACTTACAAATTTGTGTGCCCTCATGGTTGTCATGAAGGAAAACCATATTGTGGTTCATATACTTGTGTGAGGAGGAATCTTTGTGGGGTGCTGGATAGTGACGAAAAAAGGGTCCTGTGGGGGTACAAATTTGCCCAAACATTTCAACTGAAGAAAGAAGAAAATACATCCAAATAGAGGAGGTTGCACAACAAAAAACTCATTCTAAATCAAGTGCAACCTCTAAATTTGGTAGCTGCTCCATCTCCTAATGGTACTTCTGCAAGCTCTGGAGGTAGAAGAACAATAGGGGATTTCCTTAATGTTGCTGGTAGGGATGATGTGGATCGAAAGATATTCCGTTTTCTTTGTGCTTGCGGTGTACCATTCAATGTGCTTCGCTCTCCCTATTGGCATGAAATGGTGAAGGCCATCAATGAAGCCCCAAAAGGATACAAGGCCCCCAACTATGAGAAAGCTAGAACAGTGTTATTAGAAAGAGAAAAAACTAAGGTTCAAAGAGCTTTGACATGTTTTACAAATGAGTGGGTAGATTCTGGGGTATCCATTGTATCAGATGGGTGGACAAATATTAAAAACCAACATTTGATAAATGTTCTTGGTGTTTCTTCTAGTGGTGCAGTATTTATTACATGTCATGACTCCTCCTCCATCACTGCATCTGCAAAAAACATTGCAGATCTCCTATTGAAATCAATCAAAGATGTTGGTCCGAATAATGTGGTTCAAGTAATCACAGATAACGCAGTAAATTGTAAGGTAGCAAGAAAAATTATTGAGCGTACTTATCCACACATCTTTTGGTCCGGGTGCCTGGTTCACACATTGAACCTTTTGATGCATGATATTGTGAAGCACAAAGAATGTGGGTGGATTACTGAGCTTTACAGGAGAAGGAAGCAACTCATTAAATTCATCACAGGGCATACAAGGGTAAACTACTTCTATGGCACTTACTCCAAGTTGCAGTTGCTTAAAATTGCAAAGACAAGATTTGCTAGTTATTACCTCACCTTTAGGCGGCTAGTGAAGGTGAGACAAGTTTTGACTAACCTGGTGTGTGCTGAATCATGGGATGAAATTAACACTGACATAGATGGTGCTAATGCAGTCAAGGACACTGTTCTTGGCAGTTACTTTTGGGCACAGATTAAATATGTTTTGCAATTCACCAAACCAATTTATTACATTATCAAGTTTGCAAATTCAGATCGACCAGTAATTGGGGAGGTGTATGAGCAAATGGATAGCATGTTGGGGAAGATTAAAGACATTGTTGAGCCTAGAGATACCACCTTGTACAATTATATTTGTGCAGAGGTGGAAAACCGATGGGAAATGCTAAATGTTCCATTGCATGCATTAGCATATGTTTTGACACCTAAATACTATCATCCATCATGATTTTCAAAACCAGCACCTGGGGGGGAAGCAGGAGAAAACCACACCAAGATCAAGAGGTTCACAAAAAATATATGGTTGCATTGCATTGAGTAAATTAATCCCTGACGAGGAGGACGCTGCATTGGTACCGAGACAGGTGAGCAACTATACGCTTAACACTGGTCCATTTGGGAGCATGCATGCAATTAAAGATCGAGAGACTTTTTCTTCTCTTGAGTGGTGGAACATGGATGGAGGGGGTACTCCACTTCTACAGATTTTGGCATTGCAGGTGCTATCACAGGTGGTAAACACTTCTTCTGCAGAGAGGTGTTGGAGCTCTTATTCTTTCATCCACAGTGTTAAAAGGAACAGGTTGAGTTTAGACCGAGCAGAGAGCTTGGTTATTGTTCATTACAACTTGCGATTGTTGTCCCATTACTGTGAAGATGCAAAGTCTAATAAAGACTTGTTGATTGGGACAAGAATCCAGAGGAGCCCAATTTGGAGGATGGAGTGTTGCGAGTAGAGCAATTAGAGGATGCTCTTATCCAGGTATGTCCATTGTGGTATGAATTTTCCAATTTTTCCTTATAAAGCATTTCTCTAATTCATGTTTTTAATTTTTTTGTTAACTAGTGTTTTTTTTTGCATGAATTTTTTGAGCGATTCCAGGATGATGATGATCGTGTTGATATGCCACCCCCACCCCCATCTGGTCCCTTGGTTCCTAGGTTCCATGGTTCAACACCAACAGCAGGGGGTTCTTCTTCATCAGTTTCAGTGCCACTGCCACAACTTCCACAGGCACCATCTTCTTCATTGCCATCACGTGGAGGCCCGCCACCACGTGGAGGTCCGCCGCCACGTTCTCTTCGTGGTGGGAGGAGAGATTTGTAGATATATTCACAATCTACTACTTTTGTCATAGATTACTTATTAGACTTGTAGGCTTGTGAATTTGAATTTTAAACCTTTTTTGTCTTGGCAGTGACCAAGTGACATATTTTGTAAACATTATTATTTGAATTTTGGACATGACAAATGTTGACAGTTGCTCACTTGCTAGATAAATCATAATATGCTCTATGTTTTATGTTTTATAATATGCTTAAATGTTTTATGTTTTATAATATGCTTAAAAATTTGATGTATGTTTGTAATATCTAGAATATAGATGGTTGTTGTACATACTAGTAACTACAATGGAATCATGGATGCCATATCTATCTTGATTTATGCAAAAATATGCATGTTTCCATGTCTTCTACATTGGTATTTGGGATGTTTGTTTTGAGTATAAATGCAAAAAAATATCAAATATATATATATATATATAGCAGGTGCTTCCGCGATGCTTCGCTTCCTAGATTTTTGGAAAATGACACTTCCGCGTCCCCGCTTCCAAAAAACGTCCCTGCTTCGTCCCCACTTCGTGCAACATTGTATGTGCTACATATATAAAGAATAGATGTCCATCTAATGCTATTAGAAACAAGACTCCATATGAAATGTGGTATGGGCATGTTCCTTCGGTAAAGCATCTCAGGGTCTTTGGTTCCACCTGTTATGCCTTGATACCAAAGGTACATAGAAACAAACTTGGTGCAAGAAGTTGTAAGTGTATCTTCTTGGGGTATTCAAACACCTTCAAAGCATAACATCTCTATGATGAAGTCAATAAAAAGTTTGTTATATCTAGAGATGTAATTTTTCTTGAATCATCCAAAACTGACAATGTTGTTGAGCGGCAACTTGATCGCCTGGATAGATTCACAAATGCAAAATCATTTCAAGAATTTGATAATCAGATTCCACATCTTGAAGGGGGGATTCCTATACTAGATCAACATGTGGAATCTTCTTTTGAAGAACTCTCTCCCCCACATGAAACTCCAACAACGGATGATGCTTTAAGTGATGTGATTGATAGAATTGGGAGACTCAATCTTGATTCAGTCTCAACTCAATCAACAGAGCAGCCTGGACCATCTAAGAAAGGTCCCCCAAAGTGACTGAGAAAGACACTTGAAAGTGTTCATTCTGATGAGGTTGGAAAGACAGGAACTAGAAATTCAAACAGGCAAAATGGAGGTGATGTAGATGACTCTAATTCACCTGATGATATGGATGTTTCTTATGATTGTGAATTGAACTTGTCTACAGATTTTGAACCAACTTCCTTCAAAGAAGCTGCTTCTCATGATGAATGGAAAGAAGCAATGCAAAAGGAGTATGATGCCCTAATAAAGAATGGCACTTGGAAGCTGGTTGATCCTCCATTAGGAACCAAACCAATTGGCTGCAAGTCGGTCTATAAGAACAAGTATAAAGCAGATGGCTCACTTGACAAGCACAAAGCCAGGCTTGTGGCAAAAGGTTTTGCACAAAAGGAAGGGGTCGATTATGAGGAGACTTTTGCCCCCACAGCAAAATGAGCTACCATCCGGACACTCTTTGCCCTAGCAGCTCAGAACGGTTGGAAATTCAATCAAATGGATGTAAAAACTGCTTTCTTGAATGGAGATCTAAAATAGAATGTTTTTATGTCCCAGCCTGAAGGATTTGCCGTGAAAGGACATAGACATAAAGTATGCAAACTTGTGAAATCCTTATATGGCCTCAAACAAGCACCGCGAGCCTGGTATGAGAAACTAACTGAGCATCTTCTCAAACTCAATTTCAAACATTATGATCTTGATGATGCAACTTTATTTGTCAAGAAAGTTGGCAAAACAGTTGTATATCTTGTGGTATATGTAGATGATCTTTTGATGACAGGGAACAATGAAAACTACATTGCATCCACCAAGAAGGCATTGGGGAAAGGTTTTGAAATCATTGATTTGGGCTATGTTCATTACTATCTTGGTATTGAAGTAACTCAACATCCGAAGTCCATATTTCTTTCTCAAAAGAAGTACATTGCAGATCTGTTGAACAGATTTGGCATGACAGAATGCAATCCTCTTACTACTCCAATGGAACAAAACTTAAAGCTCACATCCATTGAAGGAAAAGAATTTGAGGATGCAACAAAGTATAGATAGCTTGTAGGAAGTCTCAGCTACCTAACTACTACCAGACCAGACATTTCGTTTGTTGTTGGAATCCTCTCCAGGTTTATGCAAAAGCCTTGTGAGGGACATTGGTCTGCAGCAAAAAGAGTTCTAAGGTACTTCAAGGGAACTCAAGACTTTGGAATCAAGTATACACAGGTGGACGACTTTAGCTTGATTGGATACTCTGATTCAGACTTCGATGGAGACAAAGAAACTGGGGTATCTACTTCAGGATATGCTATGAGTCTTGGATCAGGAGCTGTCTCCTGGAGATCACACAAACAATCAGTTCCAGCAGATTCCACAACAGAAGCAGAATATGTGGTAGTAGCTGAGGCAACAAAAGAAATTGTGTGGCTCAGGAAAATTCTTGAAGGTTTGCAAGTAAAACAAGTACAATCAACTCCACTCATGATTGACAATACCTCTACAATAAAGTTGGCCAAGAACCCAAAGTTCCATGATCGAATGAAGCACATCAATACTAAATATCCTCAGATTCGACATCATGTTGAGGCCAAGACAATCCATCTCCGTCATTGTTCCACTAATGAGCAAATTGCAAACCTCTTCACCAAAGCGCTTGGAAGAGAAAAGCTTGAACGATTCAAAATGATGCTTGGACTCACCAACATCCCTTCAGATTAAGGGGGGGAATGTTGACACCTAATCAACAGAATTGGGTGAATAAATACAATTGATGTAAATAAATAATAAGAATTATGAACAGTCATCAAGAGATGAAGTGAACAGTTTCCCTCATGTATATAATAAAGACCTACCTGAAGGAATAAAACGAATTAAATTTGTGGAGTTACTACCTGGTCTGACAATTTGTAACTTTAACAATTATTAAGTTATTATTCAAAAGGGGCCAAGGGTCGAATCTATTGGACAATAGGCACACCTTTTGGCTGCCAAACGTGACTATTGAAAAACAACAACGGGTGGAGAAGTGTCTGACTATAACCGTTCGAACAATGATGGCGAAGAGTTTAGGCGGTTGGGAAAACTGCAGGAAAACAATGGAATGAATAGCGGGGCGGTGCAGAGGGAGCAATGCAGGGATGACCAAATAGGAAGACGGGAAGACAACGACAACTTAGGAGACGATTGGCAAGACCGTGTGGATTCAGACTGGCTCGTTGGATTTTGAGCGAAGCAAACTCGACTGTGTGGAGTGCTAATACATTGGTTGACTAGCAGAAAGCAGCAACGACAAGGCGAACGGTGGACGAAAAGTGGATGGTGGTTGTTGGTAGTGAGCGAATGGCATAGCGGTTGGCTGCGGGCAAGGTGGTGGTGGGGTCAGTGAATAGGTACCACGAGAAACGCCAGAGGAGGTTGATTGTTGATGGCAGCAAACAGCGTAATCATGGGGGTTGTGGGGGCTAAGGCGGCACAACATTGGGTGGCTATGAGTGGACAAGCAAGCGGTTCTCTGGTGTTGGCGTTTTGCACTGACCTGTGGAGCCAACACTGGGAAGTGCAGCGACTGTAGGTGGTCGGATCTCAGTGGAAAAACTTGACAATGACAGGGAGCAACAGCGATTGTAGGATGCCGTGGTGGTTGGTGCCAGTAACACTGGCTTGTCGTGAGCGGCTATGGTAGTTGCTCTACGGTGGCTTGGTCGCCCGATTGGTGTCGAAGCTACAGTGGTTGTCGAACGATAATTGTTGTTGTTCCTTGCGTAGGCAGAGACAAGTAATGTGAGTACTTTTTTTATATAACTTTTATATTTATTTATTTTGAATTTTCTATTCGAATATATATATATATTTTTATATAACTTTTTTTTCATAAGATGAACTTTCTTCTTTTTCAATTATTTATTTAATTTAATTTTTTTATTTTTTTATTTATTTTTTTGTTTTATTTATTTTTTGTTCTTTGTTTTTCTTATTATGGCCAAACACCAACTAGCGAACGGGAGACCCTCCAAAAGCTTGTAGCGAAACGCTTCAACGGTGACAAAGTTGACAAATTTCGATGGCCGACAACCTGGATCGAAGAACGAGCTCTGTGCAGCGGTGAAGCGGCCAAAGGATCGAACTGCTCTGATACCAAATGAAGTGAACAAAGTTCGTTCTTCAATTTAAATACTCCATAAGACTTGGAATATAAAGATCTCCATTGAGATATAAATATTATATTAAATGTGTGAATAATAATGATGATACAAATGAGAGTGAGAGGCCTACTTATATACTAAGAAGGTGCCTCTTCATGGAGAGTCATGTCTCATTTAGACATGTCTGTTCAACCTAATTACTAATTAACTAATCATTACTTATGATTATTATCATTTACATTATTTCCTATATATTTTATTCATAACATCATCTTCCAGGTTTTACTCAAAAGATTTTACACCATTCTTGGGGTGCTTCATGTGATGTGGGGTACATGATCTGTTGATTACCCATGATTGTACTACAATGGACATACACATTCAAGATAGCTTACTCATGGATTGTTAGACCTTGTATTGATTTTTATATGGCACACTTCCATGGAGCATTAGAGATCTTGAAGGCATGATGGCATTCTTCATCAGGCACAAATGGAGAGTAAGATGCTTGGAGGTTGGTTCACCTTGGATGAGGACCATTGGTAATACAAGGGCATTAAACCCTAGATGGCATGCAAAACTTGGTTTCTTGCATGAAAGTTTGTATATGGAGGCCTAAGAGGTAGGATTGGAGCCCTATAGGCCTTTAGAGCAGGAGCGTTGGACATTTCTTAAGGAGCATTTAGCATTGGAGCCTTGCTTGTCAAAGATGCATGCCTTGGAGCTTGAAAGGTGTCACCTAGAGTTGGAGCGCTCCACATGTAGACCTATCTTGTGTAGAGTTAGGTTGCTTGCAATGGACTAGGTCCACTTTGTATTGACGGCCTACTTGACATTTTATATAAATAAAGGGAGGAGAGACTTTCCTTCACTTCATTGATGTTCACTCATGCAATCATGTGCTTGTGTTAGAGATCTGAGAACATGAACAAAGTTCAAACTGGTCTTTTTGTACTCTTTTGCTTCAATTGTCTTTGCTCTCTATCTTGAGTGTTATGCTCTTGTCAAAATTTAAAGGAAAGCTACAGTTAGGGTTTTTCCCTAGGGAGACAGAATAGAAGGGTTTCAGGTAAAACTTAGTGGCACAAGAAGCTTTGATATTGTAGCTCTTCTAAAAGAAGAATACCAAGATTTAAGGCATTTGGAAACCCTAGTGCTACTTTGTTATGAACAAAGTTCATACACGTAGCAAAATACTCAAATGATCAAAAATACGTAAATATCCATGACAAGACAGTAATATATTTATATAGAAATGTACAAAAGACATGAGATATGATGAGATATACAAATGAAGGCCCACTTATCTACCTAGGTAGTTTCACCTTTATGAACAATCATGTCCTTATTAGACATGCCTCTTTTATACTAATCACTAATTAATTAATTATTATTCTAATTATTGTTGATTTGGGGTAGCATCAGATGTGCTCTAGCCACGAAATTTGGTGGAGAGGTTGAAGCACATGAGATTTCCAATACCCAGAAAGGATTTGGGAAAATTCTAAAGAGTTCAAGAGATATTAAAATAATTAATATTTTTAATGGAGTCCCTAAGTCTAAACTTAGATAAAATAAAATATTAATGGGTATTAATATGAAATTGTGTTAGAATGGTCCAAAAGACATGGATCAAGCCAGATCTACTCTTCGCCGTTGATTAGGGACTTAATCTCGGCCGTTGATTTGTGAACAGAAAAGTATAAGAGGAGGCTTGAGGGTCACTTGGAGAACACACTGAGGGAGACCAGTCAGTTCAATTTCTGGAGCAGGGTTTGTTGAGAAACTGAACTAGTGGTTTGGAGAGCAGTCAGGAGGCAGCGAGTACGAAACAGAGAGACGGTAGATCAGCGCAGAAGAAGCAGTCGCAGAGCCAAAGGAAGCCACACAGAGGCAACAGAGACTGCGCAGAGCCTGAAGGACCTGCATCATCCACGCAGAGGCTGCAGGAGTGACGCAAAAGCCCAGAGAGGCTATGCAGAGCCTCAATAGGCTGACGTAGAGGGTTTCAAGCTAATGCAGAGGGTTTCACGCTGTAGCAGAGGTCAGTAGGGCCTACGCTAGGTTTAGAAAAGTGTTGGAAGTTTGTCTATCTGTGGATAACCCAGTTTGGCACCCTGTTGTACAAGAAAATTGTTAAATAATAAAATCCTCCCTTGCTGCACCGGTTTTCCCACATTGGGTTTTTCCGGGGACATTAGTCCAAAATAACTGTGTCAATGTGTACATATGTTTGTTTCTATATTATGGTGTGATATCTGCAGCAGTATTTATTTTAATGTTTGTTGAAGTAATTTCATGAATAACTTATGATATAAGTAGGAAAAGCAAATTAGTTGCTGCAGTGACAGAATTTTCACATGGTATCCAAGCAAGTAATCAGAGACAAAAAGGGAAAATCAGTTATGGGTCGAGACCACGATGCAGAGGCATCCACCTCAGGGGACTCACGCAGATTTTCAGAAGATTGCACAAGAGAGAGAGATTTTGATTTCTCTATGTTGGCTTCCAGGTTGGAAGAAGTGGTGTGCATGACTAGTGCTGCATCCTCAGAAGTATGGTATATAGACAGTGGAGCCTCGTGGCATATGACGGGAATCAGGGAGTGTTTCTCAAAATATCGAGAAGAGAAGATGAACTTTCAGATCACCATGGGGAACAAGGCAAAGTGTACTCTAGTAGGAAAGCATACCGTAGTTTTTCAGGCAGAATCGGAAGAGCAGTTTCGTGCCACAAATGTGCTGCATGTGCCAGGACCAAGGATGAACTTACTTTCCGTGTCACAACTACAAGGCAAGTGCTATGACGTCTACTTCATCAAGGAAAAGGTATACGTCAAACACCCGAGCTGGAAAAAGAAAGTGCAGATCGAGATCAAAAGTAATCAGTTGTACAGATTACAACTAGAATCTCCAATGGAACTAATAGGCAGTCATGGGGACAAAGACTTGAACAAACTATGGCATAGAAGGATGGGTCACTTGCACCATGGAGCTTTGAGAATTCTCAGGAGCACTGTAACAGGAGTTCCAAATCTGAGTACGGAACGAGATGATATATGCAAGGGATGCGCTCTAGGAAAGTATGCCAAGGTGGCATTTCCTAGGAGCAACCACAGGGCCAAGAGTGTACTAGGATTGATACACTCAGATATCTGCAGACCTATGTCCGTCAAAGCTCTCAGTAGTGCCGAGTATTTCCTTACCTTCATTGATGACCACTCGAGGAAAACTTGGATCTATTTTCTGAAAACCAAGGATGAGGTTTTCTGTCAATTCAAAGAGTTCAAGGCTCTAATGGAGAATCTGACAAGTAAGATAATGAAAGTCTTGTGCTCAGATAATGGTGGAGAATATGTCAATAAGGACTTCACTGATTATTGCGCTAAGGAGGGCATCAGAAGAGAGTGGACAGCTCCCTACAATCCAGAGCAGAATGGGGTGGCAGAAAGGAAACACAGGACTATTGTAGAAGTAGCTAGGGCCATGTTGTATGATCAGGATATGCCAAAATTCCTGTGGGCAGAAGCATGCAACACAGCTGTCTACTATAAGAACAAGACTCCTCATCGAGCATTGGGCAAGATTACTCCAGAGAAAGTCTTCACTGGGAAGACACGTGAAGTCGGTCATTTCAAGATATTTGGGAGTTTGGCATATTGTCGCATACCTGAAGAAAAGAGGAAGAAGCTGGATCAGACTGCAGAAAAGGGGTATCTGGCAGGATATAGCAAGAACGCTAAGGCATACAGAATCTATCTTCCAAGGAGCAGGAAGGTAGTAGTACGACAAGATGTAAAGTTCATGGAGGACAGAGCTCTCAGAAGATCTCGCGAAATGCCTTCCAAGGAGCAGTCGAAAGAGGATCCGTTGGTCATGCCTCTTCAACCAATGGAAGTGAAGAATCCTTCCTCAGATTAGGAAGATTCTCAGGGTGAGGAAGAGGAGCGAAAAGAAGCACCTGTTGACAGAGGAAGAACGAGCAAGGAACTTCGTCAGATTCTGCGTGATGCAAAGAACTTAATCGGAGAGCCAAGGAACAGTAAAAGGGAGCGAAAACAACCAGACAAGTATCAAGCATTAGTAGCTCAAGATAGAGAGCCTGCCAGCTTCAAGGAGGCAGCTCAGCATCAAGTCTGGCTAGATGCGATGGTGGAGGAATATAACTCCATAATGGTAAACGATGTCTAGGAGGTGGTGTCAAGGCCTCAAGACAAATCTATGGTAGGATCAAGTTGGATCTATAAGAGCAAATATGTTGTGGATGACAGTATTGAAAAATACAAGGCTAGGTTTGTGGCTAAGGGGTACGCTCAAAAGGAAGGGATTGACTATGAGGAAACCTTCGCCCCGGTAGACAGGTATACATCTATTAGGACCGTGATAAATCTTGCAGCCCAGATGGGATGGGAGATCCATCATATGGATGTCAAGACGGCATTTTTGAATGGGGTAATAGAAGAAGTATACATTGAACAACCAGAGGGCTTTGAAACACATGATGTATGCAAACTGAAGAAAGCCTTGTATGGGCTGAAGCAAGCACCAAGAGCATGGTATGGTCAAATAGATGGCTACTTGCAAAAGATGGGGTTTGTCAAGAGTGACGCAAATCCAAATCTCTACTATCTAGTCGTAGAGAGTGAGCCACTTATCTTAGTATTATATGTGGATGATCTCTTCCTGATAGGATCATCCAGACTCATTGAAGACTGCAAGAAGAATCTAGCCACAGAGTTCGATATGAAGGATCTGGGACGAATGCACTATTTCCTAGGGTTGGAAGTTTGGCAGCCGAAAGGAGAAATCTTCCTTGGGCAAGGAAGGTATGCTACAAAAATCCTGAAAAGGTTCAGGATAGGAGACTGTAGACCTATGGCTACGCCAATAATCACAAACTAGAAGAAGATTGATGCATTAGAAGACAAGGATGTCGATCCCACCCTATACCAACAACTCATAGGGTCCCTGATGTATCTAGTCAATACCAGGCCAGATATTTGCTACGTTGTCAACACCCTCACTCAGTTCATGGTGGAACCAAAGAGGGCTGACTGGGAAGCAGCCTAGCACGTTCTCAGGTATTTATAGGGAACAGTTGATTATGGGCTCTTGTACAACAAGGGGAAGGAAATCAGGTTGAGTGGATTTACTGATGCAAATTGGGTAGGAAGTTCAGTGGATCGGAAAAGTACCTCTGGGTACTGTTTCAACATTGGATCAGGAATAACCTCTTGGTGCAGTAGGAAACAGAAGTTCGTGGATCTCAGCTCATCTGAGGCAGAATATATGGCAGCAAGCACAGCTTTGTATGAGACCATATGGCTCAGAAAACTGCTGGTAAACCTATTCCGAAGAAATATGGAGGCGACCAAGATCATGTGTGATAATCAGAGTTGCATCAAACTCTCTGAGAATCCAGTGTTCCATGATAGGTCGAACCATACTGATATTCGGTGTCACTTTGTCAGAGACTGTGTCCAACGAGGAGTTGTACAATTAAGCTACACTCCTACAGGAGAACAAGCGGCAGATATCCTCACCAAGGCCCTTGGAAAGTCAAAATTTGACTACTTCAGGGAAAAGATGGGGATGGTAAAGAACCCCTTCAGAAGTAGTGTGTTAATAGCATGAATGAAGAGGGAGTTGCAGTGCAGATCCAGTGTTGGGAGGAAGGACTAGCAGCAGCACAGATGCAGAGGGAGTTGCAGTGCGGATGCAGTGTTGGGAGAAAGGACCAGCAGCAGCACAGATGCAGAGGGAGTTGTCGTACAGATGGAGTAGTGGCAGTAGCAGAGTCATGGGCAGCAATGCAGGATCCAACAATGGCAGTAGCAGTCATGGGCAGCAGTGCAGGATGCAGCAATGGCAGTAGCAGTCATGGGCAGCAGTGCAGGATGCAGCAATGGCAGTAGCAGTCATGGGCAGCAATGCAGGATGCAGCAGTGCAGAGGATGTTGGGCAAGGAGGCTTAACATCAGCATAGGGACCGATGCCGGATGATCAAGGTGATACTCAGTGAGGAGTATTACTAGAGCACATTACTCGCTAAGAGGGAGTGTTGATTTGGGGTAGCATCAGATGTGCTCTAGCCACGAAATTTGGTGGAGAGGTTGGGGCACATGAGATCTCCAATACACATAAAGGGTTTGGGTAGACTCTAAACAGTTCAGGAGATATTAAAATAATTAATATTTTTAATGGAGTCCCTAAGTCTAAACTTAGGGAAAATAAAATATTAATGTGTATTAATATGAAACTGTGTTAGAATGGTCCAAAAGACATGGATCAAGCCAGATCTAATCTTAGCCGTTGACTAGGGACTTAATCTCAGCCGTTGATTAGTCAACGAAGAAAGTATAAGAGGAAGCTTGAGGGTCACTTGGAGAACACACTGAGGGAGACCAGTCAGTTCAATTTCTGGAGCGGAGTTTGCTAAGAAATTTAACCAATGGTTTGGAGAGCAGTCAAGAGGCAGCAAGTATGGAACAGAGAGACAACAGATCAGCGAAGAAAAAGCAGATGCAGAGCCAGAGGAAGCCACGCAAAGGCAACAGAGATTGTGCAAAGCCTGAAGGGCTTGCATCATCCACGCAGAGGCTGCAAGAGTGATGCAGAAGCCCAAAGAGGCTGTGCAGAGCCTCAGTAGGCTAACGTAGAGGGTTCCAGGCTATAGCAAAGGTCAATAGGGCCTACACTGGGCTTAGAAAAGTGTTGCAAGTTTGTCTATCTGTGGGTAAGCCAGTTTGGCACCCTGTTGTACAAGAAAATTGCTGAATAATAAAATCCTCCCTTGTTGCACGGGTTTTCCCACATTGGGTTTTTTCGAGGACATTAGTCCAAAATAATTGTGTCGATGTGTGCATATGTTTGTTTCTGTATTATGGTGTGATATCTGCAGCAGTATTTATTTTAATGTTTGTTGAAGTAATTTCATGAATAACTTATGATATAAGTAGGAAAAGTAAATCAGTTGCTACAGTGATAGAATTTTCACAATTATCATTATATATATATATATATATAGATAACATTGCCTTCCTCTTCTGAAAGCTTTTTCCTCAAAGCTTATTGCTAACAAGGCGTGTCATTTGTTTCTTGTCTTGTAATCTGTTCACATCTTTTACAAATTATTGAAGTTGTCATCTTTGTTGATACAAGATGATAGGATCCTCTGAGTGATAAACAAAATTATCACACTAAGAAGGGATTTGACAATCCTAAATCAATCTTCTGTGGAATCTTGCGGTTACTAGATACTTTGGGCGAATTTTTATCACAAGACTAAATTGCATTGACATTAGTAGTCTATGGAACATAAGTTCATTGTTTTTGTTCAGAGTGATACAAATATTGCAATTGATTGAGCTATCTTCTGTTGTGATTCAGATGTCAATAGGGAGTTCCAGTGGTTTGATTTCCCCTTAATCTGTTTACGGAAATTTCTTGTTGTATTGGAGGTATCTGGTTTCTGTTGATTTGGGGTAGCATCAGATGTGCTCTAGCCATGAAACTTGGTGGAGAGGCTAAAGCACATGAGATCTCCAAGACCCAGAAATGCTTTGGGCAGATTCTACCCAATTTAAGAGATATTAAAATAATTAATATTTTTAATAGAGTTCCTAAGTCTAAACTTAGGAAAAATAAAATATTAATGGGTATTAATATAAAACTGGTTAGAAGGTTCTAAAAGACATGGATAAAGAAAAATCTAATCTTAGTCGTTGATTAGAGATGTAATCTCGTCCGTTGAAGGACCAACAGGAAAAGTATAAGACAAGGCTTGAGGGTCAGTTGGAGAACACACTAGAGTGATCAGTGATTCGATTTTCTAGAACGGGGTTTGCTAAGAAAAGTCGAATCAGTGATCAGTGCGCAGCGAGGGGCAGTGAGTACGAGACAGAGAAGCAGAGATAGTGCTGGAAGACAAGCGCAGAGGCACAAAGGCAGACGCAGACGCCAAAGGGAGCCACGCAGAGGCTAGCAAAGACAGCGCAGAGGCCAAGAGGACCTGCGTCATCCACGCAGAGGTCACTGGAGTGACACAGAGAACCAGAGAGGTTGCGCAAAGCCTCAAAGAGTTGATGCAGGGAGTTTTCAGGCTGACGCAGAGGCCAGGAGGGCTGACGCAGTGTTTCAATTGCGCTGGAGAGGGTTTCGTGGGGCAGATTTTCTAAATATCTGCTTCCGAATGGAGAGGTATTAATGCCAGATTATTTTCTCTGTCGGGTAAGCCGGTTTGACACCCAATTGTACTCAGATAGGCTGAATAATAAAATAACCCTCAAAATTGTTGCACCGGTTTTCTCGAGTTGGGTTTTTTCGTGGACGAGTTGTCCAAAATAACGGTGTCACTTATGTGTTTGTTATTTCTTTCAGTTGTTGATCTGTATATGGTTTAGACTGTATTGTGTTTATTTCGATATTTATGTCTTTAAATAACTTGTTTGTAATTAACAAGTAGGAGAAATAAACCAGAGAATACAGATAAAATTTCTAATGGGAAAACTTAGAAATTTCAGCTTGGTATCAAGCCGTGGTTGCAGATCACAGTGGAGCTTAAGGCACAAGCTGATCCAGAGCATTTGTAGCAGAAACAGTTGTCCCGAGTGACAGAAGTTGTTCCTAGCAGAAAGCAGCAGAGAGGGTTGACGCAGAGGGAATGCGTCATCAATTCAGGCCAGAGAGAGATTAGCGCAGAGGCTAAGCAGGGCAGAAAAAGGCTCACGAAGAGCCACGCAGAGACCAGGAGGGTTGATGGCAAACGCAATTGGCTTAGGGAGCATTTCAGCCAGTGTCGGGATTGCGCAAAGCCTAGAGGCTCAATCCTTCGATTGTTGGGGCTCAAGAAACTGTGGGCAGTTTGCGAGGAGTGAAGCTGGTGGGGTGTTGTTGCTGCTAAGACAGAACAATACCTAATAGGGCAAAACCAAGGTAGAGAGAGTCGCTACCTAGGCGGATTTCTAGCCAAGAAATTCATACCAGTGTTGCAGGTGCATAGGAGATCGGAGAGGTGTGACTCAGCAGTTAGCAGGTGGATTTCCAGGAGAGACCCAGAGGGAGTCTAGCAAAGAACTTCCAGATGGGAAGTAGAGACTCGGAGGAAGTCGAAGAGAGAACTTCCAGATGGGAAGTAGAGACTCAGAGGGAGTCGAAGAGAGAACTTCAAGAGGGAAGCAGAGACGCGGAGGAGTCGAAAGAAAGAGCAGAGAGATGGCCATGAATGGACTGAGGGATCAAGACAGGCTGGATGGGGCATCCAACTTTGTGGTCTGGAAGGTCAAGATCCTATTCATTCTAGATAGACATCGCATCAAGGCCTTCGCCTTGAGAATAGTGGCTATCCCTGTTGAACCAACTGACAATGAAAAGTACAAGGAGGCAATGGCCAAGGCGAAATGCATCATCCTTGATGGGGTCAAGGATCATGTGGTCCAGCATATTGCCGAGAAGGAGATGGAAAAGGAAATGTGGGACACCTTGAAGACGTTGTACCAACATACTTCCATGCAACGGAAGATGTTACTTGAGAATCATCTACGGTCATACCAGATGCAGAAGGGGGAGCAGATAGATCACTTCCTCGGTAGGTTAAAGGAGATCCGGGACCAACTGACTTCCATAGGGGCCACACCGGATCAAGAGTTGATGGTGAGGACCGCTCTAAACGCAGTCTCCGAGGAGTGGGAGACATTCACCCAAAGTATTCTGGCCAGGGCAAATCTTTCAGATTGGAAAGAATTGTGGGCGACTCTTCGCCAAGAAGAGATCAGACGACTATCCAAGACAGGAAGTAGCAGCAGAGGAGTCCGGATCAAGAAGGAAGAGGAAGAGGATGCAGCTCTCGCATCTGCCAGGAAGCGGGAGAAGAGGAAGAAAAAGGACCTCTCCAAGATTAAGTGCTTCAACTGTGGGGAACTGGATCATTATGCGAACCAATGTCCGAGGAAGAAGACTAAGGGAGAGGAGTCTGACCCCAAGGCAACAACAGCGAAGGCGGAAAAGGAGGTAGATGAGGATGATGATTATGCCATGAGTGCTCATGTACCTTTAAAGAAGAGGTGGGAAGACATCGAGCTGTAGTCAGGAGGACTACAAATGATGAGGGGCAAGATCCTTGAGGTACCCAAACTCTTGGATTATACTTGGCTACAGGAGCCCCGAAGTGAGAGTAGAAGGATGGCAAATGTCGATAGAAATGTATGCGGATGAAGCGGCAGAGAGTGCTAGAAGTGCAGAAGTCCCATGCAGCATAAAGGGGGTTCCAGCAATGCGAGAGGCACAAAGGAGGTTGCAGTAGTGCAGGATGGCACAAAGAGGTTTGCATCGGTGTGAGAGACACAGAGTTGTTGCAGCAGCACAAAGGTAGTAGAGGGAGCACGAGAGAGCGGCAGAGAGAGATTCAGCATCGGGAGTGTTTCTAGCCTGACAAGGATGTCGGTGGTTGGGTGGATGAATTACTTACTTCTCAGTAACTGAGTTGCAATGCAGTAGCAGTTAGCACTAGCACGATGTAGCATGATGAGAGGGGGTTGCAATCCAGATGCAGTGTTGGGAGAAAGAACCAGAAGCAACACGGATGCAGAGGGAGTTGTACAGATGCAGCAGTGGCGGTGGCAAAGCCATGGGCAGCAGTACAAGATGCAGCAGTGCAGAGGATATTGGGCGGGGAGGAGTAGCATCAACACAGGTACTGATGCCGTATAATCAGGGTGATGCTCAGTGTGTAGTATTACTAGAGCGCAGTCCTCGCTAAGAGGGAGTGTCTATTTGGGGTAGCATCGGATGTGCTCTAGCCATGAAAATGGGTGGAGAGGCTAGCCGCTAAAGCACATGAGATCTCCAAGACCCAAAAATGGTTTGGGCAGATTCTACCCGTTTTAGGAGATATTAAACTAATTAATATTTTTAATGGAGTTCCTAAGTCTAAACTTAGGAAAAATAAAATATTAATGGGTATTAATATAAACTGAGTTAGAAGGTTCTAAAAGACATGGATCAAGCCAAATCTAATCTTAGCCATTGATTAGAGATGTAATCTCGGTTGTTGAAGGACCAACAGGAAAAGTATAAGAGGGGGCTTGAGGGTCAATTAGAGAACGCACTAGAGTGATTAGTCATTTGATTTTCTAGAGCGGCGTTTGCTAGGAAAATTCAAATCAATGATCAGTTTGCAGCGGGGGGCAGTGAGTACAAGACAAAGAGGCAGAGATGGTGTCGGAAGACCAGCGTAGAGGCAAAGAGGCAGACGCAGAGGCCAAAGGGAGCCACGCAGAGGCTAGCAAAGACAGCGAAGAGGCCAGGAGGGCTTGTGTCATCCACGCAGAGGCCGCTGGAGTGACGCAGAGAGCTAGAGAGGCTGCACAGAGCCTCAGAGAGTTGACGCAAGGGGTTTTTAGGCTGAAGCAGAGGCCAGGAGGGCTGACGCAGCGCTTCAGTTGCACTAGAGAGGGTTTCGTTGGGCAGATTTTCTGAATATATGCTTCTGAAAAGAGAGGTATTACTGCCGGATTATTTTCTCTTTCGGGTGAGCCAGTTTAGCACCCAATTGTACTCAGATAGACTACATAATAAAATAACCGTCAAAATTGCTGCACCAGTTTTCCCAAGTTGGGTTTTTCTAGGGACGAGCTGTCCAAAAATAACGGTGTCACTTGTGTTTTTGCTATTTCTTTCAATTGTGGATTTGTAGATGGTTGAGACTATATTGTGTTTATTTCGATATTTATGTGTTTAAATAACTTGTGCGTAATTAACAAGTAGGAGAAATAAACCAGAGAATACAGATAAAATTTCTAATGGGTAAAACTTAAAAATTTCAACACTTTTTGGTAAAGAGGTCGCTTGTTTAATTGCGAGATCTTCACTTGAAATTTCCATTGTTTGATATGCAACTTGTGAGTACGTCTTCTCTTCAATTGGTTTAACCTCTTCTTGAGTTGTAATATTGAATGGATCGGTATTCGTTCCTTTTTCTTCAAACTGGATTGTTACCTCTAAAGACTTCGATGCTCTTTTTTGAATAAGTTGTTCCAACTTGTCTTTTAGCGAATTATTGTCACTTTAAGCTTCTTTATTTGTGTAAGAAGGTTTTGATTATGATTCCTTAGACGTGCAAGTTCTTCATTTTTTGAGTTGTTGACTTTATCTTTAACATCATTCTCCTCTTCTTTTAAAACTCTGATTTGTTCTAATAATCTTTGATTGAGGTCTTTTAAGCACAAAATTTCTTCTTCCTTCTCTAATAGATTTCCATTAAATTTCTTCTCGACACCTTCATTTTCTTTTTCTAATTCTTTTTCTTTCCTTGGACTTCTTGACCTTCACAAATTTTTTGTGGTTGTGCTCTCTTAGATGCAAAATTTCCTCGACATTTTCTATTAAATTTTTGTTAATTTTTGTTCTAGTTCTGCAAGATTTTCTCTAGTTCTTTCAATTGCATCTGCTCATTACCTTGACATTCTTTTGCATTAAATAATTTTCCACATGTTGGACAACATAATTCGCAACTTTTATGAATCCACAAATATTCAATGTATGTTTTACAAAATGGACATTTAGTCCAAAACGTAGAATGATGTATCGAATCCATAGTTCCTTAATTTTTTAATTAGATTCCATTTTGTTTTTTCCGAGATGAGATTAGGGTTAAAGGTAACCCATATTAACATTTCTTCTTAAAATACCTTTTTCACCTTATTTGATAATAAATCTCCTTTCAAAAGCTTCCTTGCTATACCACTTAAGGTACCTCGGTATTATTTTATTATAAAACTATCTTTTAGGAACCTTGTACTTTTATATGTACTTTTTATAATAATTTTCTTTTAAATCTTTCCTTATTTTTCCAATTAGTTTGATACTTTAATAAAGGTAAACTTAATATGTTTAATAATACTTATAATCTCTTATAATTCTTTTATTCTACGGTCACAAGTATATGCTTGATAAGTAACACTCTTATCTACTGTCGTGGTTGTACAGACCGATGGGCCAAATTGAATGTCATTGAGATAATTAACTGCAAACCCAATCATAGTGGATTAAGATGGATAGTGGTGTATCTTGTGAACCTGCTCCCTTATTAATTGGTTATACGCCTGCCAGAATGTACAATTGATTTATTTAATTTAATGCATAGGGTACAGTTATCACTATACGATGGATGGTTGTTTTTGTATGACAACGACTTAAAGTTACAATGACGTGTACAGTGGCTATATGTTAAATTGGCAACTAGGGCCAAACTCCATGTGGGTCAGCTTATTTATGACAGCTGATATTTTTATCGGATCCCTCTCGTCGAGAGCTGTAAAATTGTTCCAAAGATCATCCGATTCCGATAAGTATTTATGGAGATATGAATTTATTTTATTTATATAATTATTATCAAGCCGACCAGCGCTTATGTAGGCTCTAGAAGCCCAACCGACGTGTCTATTCATCATCCTCATTTTGGTATAAATAGATGAGGATTTGATGTCATTTGGACACATCTTCATGAGTAGTCTCCTCCTCTCCACGTATTCGGGTTTTGGTGAAGGAGAGACACAATGAAGATACGCTGACCTAAAGATGATGCCCTAACCGCAGTGATGCCCTAACCACAGTAAGCCGTAGGCTTATGAGGATGATCTATGCAGCAAACAGAGACCTTATACACTGTTCATGGTGAGACCTTATACGTTGATCATGGAGACCTTATACGCAGTTCTTGAAGACTCTTATACGCAGGTCATATCATTGTTAAGAAGAGGCCTAATCCCCAGAAAAGGAACTCGAACTTCTTACCTTAGATTGGGCTGCAGGCCGAGGACACTTCAGTGTGGGAAAGAGGCAGCGTAGGAGCCTTTTGGAGCTGTATTGAAGTCTGTTCACACTTGCTGGGAGGCCGAGTTAGGTAAGGAGAAGGACAGGTCTGCTGTGGCACGTTGAAAGGGCAAGAGAACTCTGTTTGGGTAGAGTGTAAGTTACAGGTAGGCTGTGTGGTAGGCCGCAGGCCATACCACCACAGCAAATCACTTGCGTGGGTCTGTTTGGGGCTGTATTGTGCCCTAATCTCCAGCATAGAAGCAGAGGGATCACACTAAGGTGGGCCGCAGGGATTGAGGACTGTTCATGGATTGTTTGAGGGTTGTTACAGTGTGCTGAAGTGCCCTAACCAGGAACAGTCAAGGGCAGCGTGGGACCACAGATTTGGATGCAAGGTTGTTGTGTATTGGGTCAATGTGTTGACCAATTTTGAATGCAGGACAAGAATATATATATATATATATACGCAGGCCCTAGATCTGGCAGCGTGGTCACACACAATACATACGCTGGGGTAATACAAGTTATATGTTGTATGCTCATATACGCAGGCAAATTCGTAATACAACATATATACATGGCAAGGTATATATATGCAAGTTATGGCAATAAATATCTATGCAGGCAGAAGGATGTAGCTATAATATAAGGAATCATGGGCAGCATGATGCATAGGCAACATGATGAAGATCATGGGCAGCACAGTGATGTATGAGAGCATGAGCAGCATTATGCAGATCATGGACAACATGATGTATGGACAGTGTGATGTATGAGATCATGAGCAGCATGATGGTGCTACATGGTAAGGTGCAGCAAATGGACGAGATGCAGAACGATGATAGGTGAAGGAGTCACCTTGAGAATCAGTTGAAGCAGAATGTCTTCAACTGATCTCAGCATTATACGAAATGATCTATGCTAGATCTAGATAAGTCAAAGTGTTGACTTCTGTTGTAAATGCTCTCTCTCTCTCTCTTTCTCTGTTGAACTTTGAAAATAAAAGAAGATTTGATCAAAGGGTTTCCCCACACATTGTGGGGTTTGTCCCTGGCTCGCGCCACATCTTGTGTCCTCTTAGCTTGGCTTGTCTTCTGCGTTTTATATTTATGTTCTATCTGCAGTTTATCATAATGCTGATGTGATTACTAACTGTGAAAATTAAAATAAATTGCTCTAGCATAGAACATACCTAATCTTAACACTATATAGCACGGTGGTGGCAGAGGCTATAGCTTGAAGACGACAATGGACAGAGTGGCAGCCTGGAGAGGAAATAATTTTCAATACATACTCTACGTGGTTTTTGTTCAATGCATAGGCAATGGCAGCTAACTGGTGGCGTCTATTGTTCGGCACAAAGGCCATGACCTAGTACGACTAAGCAAATGGTGGAACGAGCGACCCGACAGAGGTGGCATCAGTGGTCAGTTAGGTGGTTGCGTCAGCGGCGGGCTAGTCTATTGCGGTCTTTTTTTAAATAATTCTTTTTATAACTTTCATTTATATTTCTTATTTCATATTTTTTCGATATTATTTTGATTTCTTTCAATATTTTTTTTCAAACTGTTTTTGTAATTTTTTTTGTGATTTCTTTTAAATTTTTTTTAAAGTCAATGATGCAAATCGAGTTTTCTGCCTTAGAAATAAGCTGAAGGAAATTAAGAAGGGAAAAGTTGAGAGTATGCAAGCATATTTCTTAAGGATCACCAAGATCAAGAATGATCTCCTATAAATTGGGGAAGTAGTTCCTGACAGGGAAATGACCATCACAACTCTCCAGCAGTGTATCTCAACCCATGCGTGATTGTGCCTCGAAGATATCTCAAAAAATTCTTAGCACCAATCCAATGTGTGTGGTGAGGCTCAACCATATGTTGACTCAACATGTTGACAGCAAACCATATATCTAGACGAGAGTTCACCAAGAACATCAATGCTCCGATGAGTTGACGATACTCGGTAGCATTTTGTAAAATAGGTCCGACAGCACTACCACTTAACTTCTTAAAGTCAAGCTCCATCAGGGTAGTCACGAGCTTGCAATCCACCATACCGAATCTCTCCAATATCTTCACCACATATTTTCCTTGAGATAGGAAAACCTCCCCTGGTTCCTACCAGACTTCTAGTCCTAGGAAATAGTGCATCAGTCCTAGGTCCTTCATCTCAAACTCAAAAGCCAACTCCCTCTTACATTTGAGAATGAGAGGGTCTGCACCTATCAGAAAGAGGTCGTCGACGTACAACACTAGTATGAGAGGTTTTTCATCTTCAACCTTAAAGTAAAGGTTAGGATTGGCTTCACTCCTAGTGAATCCCAGCTTCATCAAGTAGCTATCGATCCTCTCATACCACGCTCGAGGTGCTTGCTTCAGCGCATAAAGGGATTTCTTCAACCTGCACATGTGCGATTCCCGATCATGAATCTCAAATCCATCGAGTTGTTCCACATAGACTTCATCTTTGATCGAACCATGCAAGAATGCGGTCTTGACATCCATCTGATGTAGGTTCCATCCTTGCGAAGCAGCAAGGGCTATGATTGAGCAGATGGTGGTGTATCGGGCAACAAGTGCAAATATCTCATCATAGTCTATGCCTTCCTTCTGAGAGAAGCCACAAGCGACAAAACGAGCCTTATACTTTTCAACGCTTCCATCAGCTCCATGCTTTATCTTGTAATGCCATTTCTATGTGACAACTGCTTTGTCCTAGGGTCTAGGGACAACATCCCAAACATCGTTTTTCATGATGGACTCATATTCCTCAGTCATAGCATCCTTCCAGAATCCATACTTGATGCTTGACAGTGTCTGTAAATGATGAAGGCTCATTTTAGATGATCGTGCTGATGAAGGTCAAGTATCCCTGATACCTAGTCGACTTCTTACTTTCCTAGAAAGTCCCCCTGGGTGCAATGTGTCCTTCGGCATCATCAAGTGTCCCCCTCAGCCATAAAGGCCTCTTCCTAGAAGAGGAAGGCTCTTGCGGTGGGCGCTCATAGGATCCATAGGTTCTTCCACATTGGGCATCGTCTCATCTTCCTTTTCCTCCGATTTCCTGGTGTCAGCTTCTTTAGATTCCCTAGGAGTAGGAAGATTTTCAACCTTGCTAAGAGCCATATCTTCGTCAAAGGTGACATCATGGCTAATCTCGACTTCCCATTGACCAGCCACATAGATTTTGTAGCCCTTAGTATTTTCGCTATAGCCCACGAAGATTCCTTTCTTTCCAGATGCACCCAATTTATTCCTTTTCTCTTTCGGCACATGAAAATATATAGGACATCCAAAAATCCGAAAATGGGATATGTTAGGTTTCTTACCAGTGAACATCTCTTCGGGAGTCGTGGAACCCAATGCTTGATGAGGGCATCAGTTTTGCACATATACAGCGATATTCGCAGCTTCGGCCCATAGAAACTTCAAAAGTCTTTGATCATGGAGCATAGCACAGATAGTTTCCACAATCTTACGAATCTTCCTTTCCGCCACACCATTCTGCTCAGGAGTATATAGTGTTGTAGTCTCCCCCTTAATGCCAGCCTCTTTGCAAAAGTCATGGAACTCATTGGATTCATACTCAATCCCATTATCAATCCTTAAGATCTTGATCTTCTTTTCGGTTTGATTCTCAATCAAGGCTTTGAAGTGACGAAACCAAGAGAACACTTCATCCTTCTTTTTCAAGAAGTATATTCAAGTCTTGCGAGAATAATCATTTGTAAACGTGAGGTAATATAAATATCCTCCCAAGGAGCTCACAGGCATCATACCAGATATATCTGAGTGAACCAACTGCAATATATCGGAGGTCTTGCTATGGCTTGGGGGGAATGGTCCCTTTTTGAGCTTTCCTTCGGCACATCTTGGACATGCACCTTCTTACTCTAATTTGAACTCGGGCATCCCGGTCACCATTTGTCTCACATCGGGTAGAGCTTTGTAATGAAAGTGAGCAAACCTCTGATGCCATAGTTCGGACTGAAGATATGTGTCACAAGACATGACATCCAGTGGACTTCCTCCGACCTGATATAATGAATCAACTTGAAACCCAACAGTGAAAGCATCTTTAAAATTCTTTTTCCATACATGTACCTTGCCATCGATGAAGGCCACCTGTAGCCTTTGTCTTCCATTGCTGAAATGGACACCAGGTTCTTTTTTAGATCAGGTACATATAGGACTTCTTGCAAATGAATTGTATTACCATGATTCAATTGAAGAGTGACATTCCCTACGCCTTTCACGGGATATTTGGAGTTGCCCCCAAGAACAATTTCCAGGTTGGTCTCCTTCTCCATCAGATTAGAGACAGCTTCTTTGTAACCAGTGAAGTGCCTTGAGGCACCACTATCAACAAGCCAATTTCCCAGCGAGTCCAGGGGAGTAGTAGTAGAGAGGGCTGCTGGTAGATAATATTCATCTTGCTTATTGTTAACAACATTAGATTCATACCTTGAGTTTCTTGCCTTCTTGGAGGGTTGACCTCTTCCTAGATTTTCGGCATTCCTTTTGCCATTGAACCTACCATTCCTTTGATTGCCACAAGAGTGATTTTGATCATCGTCATGATGTCAGTCCCTTTTATCAGGACACTCCCTCGCATAGTGGCCCATTTTATTGCAATTGTAACATCGTCCTTTTCTTCCACCCTTTGGTTTGGCCTTACCTTTGGATTTAGCCCCGGATTAGTTTCTCCTTTTAGCATGAGAGGAGAAAGCAAAGGGATTGCCTCTAAGTGCAGGGATTTCCTACTCTTCCATCCTTGTTTCTTCTTGAATGCATCTCGCCATCAATTCCTTAAATCCAGGAATTACATTATTGTTGAGAAGAGTGGTTCTAAATATATACCATTCAGATGGGAGCCCTCCGAGAGTTGTGATGGTCATTTTCCTGTCAGGAACTACTTCCCCAATTGATAGGAGATCATTCTTGATCTCGGTGATCCTTAAGAAAAATGCTTGCATACTCTCATCTCTTCCCTTCTTAATTTTCTTCAGCTTATTTCTAAGGAACAAAACTTGATTTGCATCATTAACTTTAAATAAACTCACCAGTCTATCATAGATTTCCTTGGAGGTGGTCAACTCGGAAACATAGGCCACCAGGCTCTTGTCAATAGAGTCCTGGATGATCTTCTTTGCTTTGACTTCTCCCCTGGTCCACTTGTTCCTAGCAACAGCGGATGCATTTGATGTAGGCTCAACAATTCTGCCTCTCACATGGTCCAACACTTCCTGCTCTTCTAATGTCAAATCGAGAGACATCTTCCATCCGTGATAGTCAAACTTCTCACGGAGGTTGTCTTCAACGGGTAAGTGTGATCTGGACCCCATGACGTCTTTTAAGATTGCTTCAACAACCTTCGGTGATTGATCTGCCCTTGCTCTTGCTTGGATTTTGTCTTCACCTCGCCTCTGATACCATGTTAATTTATGATATGTTCTATGCTTAGAGCAGTTTACTTCAAATCTTCTTATTAGCCACTGATTTAGCAATCACATAAACATAAAGTAAAGTGCAAATAGGACATTAATAGATCGACTGGAAAAAAAACCAAGACAAGGGACACCAGATGTGGCGGCTAGCCAGGAACAAACCCCAATGCGGGGAAACCCTTCGATCAATTCTTCTTTAATCTTCAATAGTTTAGCAGGGAGAGAAATAGTACAATAGTACAGATCTGTAATTTTATGACAGCAGTAAAAGATGCCCTAACTAGCACTTGCAAAGTGGATCAAATGATTCACAAATAGTCTAGAGTCAACCTTAGTCAACCCAGCCTTCAACAAAGATGAAGGAAAGCCTGAAACAGCTCAAAGAATATGGTCAAATCTAGTCAACGTTCTGGCAGCCCTGCAGTCAACCCTAACCAGATTTGCACTGGTCACTTCATGGTCAATTCAGCCCTCCAAACAGCAGATCTGATTTGCGACTTGCTTGAGGGAGACTCCCCACACAAGGCCGCAATCAAAGGAGACTTCATGTTGGACAACATTGCCATTTTATTTGTTGGTTCACCCTAGGTCAAAGCAGAACAGACCTGCGTCCCTTCCTTGTTGTGTCCTCCTCCTTGTGGTTGTGTCCTTCTTCTTTCACTAGCTACTCCTTTCTTAACCCAAACAAGAAAGGAGATTGAGAGAGAAGAAGAGATGATGAGATGAGATGCTATAATGACTCAACCTCTCCTCTATTTATATGAAACGCTAGGCATGTGTGCCACACACTTAGCTGCTGGCCGACCTTGACAATTTGTCAAGTAATTAGAAATAAATTCATATCTACATAAACACTCGTCGAAATCAGATGATCATTAGATCAATCCTACACCTCTCAACGAGAGGAATCTAGGAAAAATATCAGCTGCCATAAATAAGGTGACCCAAATGGAGTTTGGCCTTAGTTGCCAATTTTAACAGCCTCACATCCCCTTCATTGCTGCTTCCTGTATTGTTGCCCATGACACTGCCACTACCACTATTGCACCTGTACTGTAGCTCCCTCTCAACATTTTGCATCATGCTACCCATAGCACTACCACTACTAACTGTTGCATTACAACTCCTGACACTTATCCATTTCTGCTACTGAAATGGATTCTTTACCATGCCCATCTTCTCCATGAAATAAACAAACTTTGTTCTCTCTAGAACCTTGGTGAGGATGTCTGCCACCTGTTCTCCTGTAGGATTGTATCTCAACTGTACTACCCCTCGTTGGACATAGTCTCTGACAAAGTGACACCTGATATCAATGTGTTTCGACCAATCATGAAATACTAGATTCTCAGAGAGCTTGATGCAACTCTGATTATCACACATGATCCTAGTCGCTTCCATCCTTCTCCTGAATAGATTCACAAGCAATTTCCTAAGCCATATCGCTTCGCACGAAGCTATGCTAGCTGCCATATATTCTGCTTCAGCGGAGCTCAAAGCCACGGATTTTTGTTTCCTACAGCACCAGGAGGTCATTCCTGATCCAATGTTGAAACAATACCCAGTTGCACTTTTCCGATCTACTGAACTTCCAGCCCATTCTACATCAGTGAACCCACTCAGCCCGATGTCATTGCCTCTGGTGTACAATAGTCCATGCTCGATTGTTCCTTGTATATACTTGAGAACATGTTTGGCTGCTGCCCAGTGCGCCCTCTTAGGTTCCACCATGAACTGACTGAGGGTGTTGACAGCGTAACAAATGTTTGGCCTAGTATTGACCAGATACATCAGGGACCCTATAAGTTGTTTGTACAAGGTGGGATCAACGTCTTTATCTTCTGATGCATCAATCTTCTTCCAGTTGGTGATCATTGGAGTTGCAATAGATCTACAGTCCTGCATCCTGAATCTCTTCAAGATTTCTGTAGCATATCTCCCTTGTCCAAGGAGGATCTCACCCTTCTTGTTATGAATATAATTCATAACAAGTAAATAAATCAAATAAATGAAAATATTAAATAATCAAATATTGATTATGTTAAATAGTCGTTAAGTTAAGTTAAAAGCCATGTCTAAAAGACATGCCCAGTCACAAAAGGACACCTACTTACATATATATATATATATATATATATATATATATATATATATATATATATATGCGAGTTCTCATTATAACATTCATCACTTGTACAATTCTATATATAATAAATTATTATTACAAAATACCTTTTGTGTATTTTTACATTCAAGCCTACAAGTTATCAGTTTTTATGCTTCAGTGGTATCAGAGCCATGGCGCACAATATAATCATGCAGGTCTTTGAACGTTTTTCGCCGCACAATGTGCCATTACGTTCACATCTTGAAGGCATTGAGCAATTTAGTAAAATTCAAGAAGCATTTCAGTGTTTAGAAAAATCATTTGCAGAAGTCAAAGCATGTTGAAAGGAAATCGATAATGAGGAAGATATTTTTGAAGATAATTATGAAGATGACATATTTGAAACAGTTGTCAAAGAAGAGAGAAAGGAGAAGATTAAGATTGATTTCGATGAAGTTGGTCCTGATATGGACGAGAATGATATAGATCAAGATGATGATCCAAATGAAGATGACGTAGATGAGGATTATCTTGAGAAACAAGGGGATGTACAATATCATAGCAATGAAGAAGATGGTGTCAACGAAAAATCGCCATCTGTGGCTCTGGAGAAGGAGCAAGCTATTGTAGATAGTGAGAAAGAAAAACCAAAAGATTTAGTTGTGCCCAAACAAGAATATGTCAATGACAAATTGCCATCGATGGCTCTTGAGAAAAAGCGGGTTGTTGGAGATACTGAGAATGAAAAGTTATTAGATTTATCCCAGCCGAAGGAAGATTTAGAGTTGTCAAACCATCCCGAAACATTGGGCAGAATGGACCCTGGATGTGACAACCTTGTTGAAAGTTCTATTTCCAAGTTACCTGAGAGGCAACAAGGACAAATAATAGCAGCAAATCCTGACACATGGACCTCAAGTATTTCTCAAAGAATGGATGTGCAATTACTGTTTCGAGGTTGGAAAACGCATCAATTTCTTCGTTTTGGAGATCAACTAGGTTGGGAGTTCCCTTTCTTACAGGGGTTGATGATGGGTCAAACACAGACTGGCTTACATCCAAATATGCCAATAACTGAAATTTTGCCAACTATTCAACCAATGCCATTAGATGTCAGGATATCTAATTTACATCGGTTACAACAGAACCACATAGTTTCACTGGCAAGAGCTACAATGGCTCCTGGTATGGCCACGACCAAACTTGATAGAAGGTCTACAAGAGGTCATCCCTCCCAAGCTCAAGTGAGCTCATAGGGGGGTACTGGATTTGGTTTGTGTAATGGAACTAAAAGTGGACAAGCAATTTTTGGTGCTCCTAAAGTTGCAGCGACACAAGCAACCCGTGTTGCGACAACTGCACTGAACACTACTGAACTACCATGCACAGGTTCCATCAACCCAAAAGTCGAGCTCCAGTCCCATGTACATGAAGAGTTCAACAAATTTTTTGCCATCAGAAAGCAAAGTATAGACACAACCCTGTGCTTGGCCCAGTGGAGGAATGAGATGAACTTTGATAAGGCTGAAAGTCCATTATGGAGGTCCCGATTAGTAGTAAAAGACGAAAAGGATCTCCTGTCGTTCATAGGATCACAAGAGAAGAAAGATACACCTTCAAAGTGCTGCAGTAAATGCAAGTTAGAGATATTGATCAAGAAAGCACCTCTTGTTCTTGTGATTGCATGGATGGTTGAGGTAAGACTGCGCGAACTCGACCTTCTGAGTAAGAAGATTGAATTTAAACAATACATTGATCTTAGTAAGAGTACCTCCAAAAGACGATTGAGGTCCGACGATTATTATAAATACAGACTCCTCGCAGTTGCTGACTTCCAAGGCCCGGTTGAATATGATCCAAGAAACCAATTGTAGGACACCAACTCGAACCAAACACCCCCAACCGTCGCAACCTTCTGTTCAAATTCGTCTACACTCTGCTCAAGCTGCTCCGGCTGTCGTCTGTCAGTTACCTCCTCGTCCACTCTCTATCTGCCATAAGTCGCGATTTCTTCCGACCAAAATCAGTCGAAACGTCCTCTGCTAATCGACGTGCCTGGTCAAGGATCAACAATGCACGTTCGTTGCATATTAAATCGGGATTCGGTGATATAATTCAGGTTGGTCAAACCCTATCGGTTTTGACTAACCACAATGCATTCCGATGTATGTTGACCCCGCTACAATGTTATCCACCCATCATCATGCTCTCGTCCCTCATGCCGACAATAACGTTGTCCACCGACCTACGCACGTCAGCAGAGAACAAGTCATGTTCGGTCTCCATTCCCCTGCCCGTGTCTAGACAGGAATCCATGCTCGACCATCCCCTATCCATCCTGTTCAACCGTCTCCTACCCCAAATGGCATCCACGTCTGCCCCACCCTCTGCCCGCTGCCAAACATTAGACACGACTTATCCAATACTCTGTCGCATCCCACGCTGCATTCCATGTTGCATTTTTGTTATATCTGCATTCCACGTTGCATTTCCGTTATACCTCGAATTGAAATCCGCAATTGCCGTGTGTTTCGCGAATTCTTGGGCCAACCTTGCAACCACACTGCCACTAACCGCAATATGTTGTTGCCTTAAAAAATGTGGAACATCGGAGTACGTTGCGTTAAAAAAATATGGAACAACTGAGCACATGCCCATTTGAAATGATTCGTACTTATTCGAATCACAATTTTAATAAATTGTTACACATATATAAGTCAAATATATATACTATATTATTAGAAACATTAATATAGTTATATATAAGTTGATTTATTTAAAAACAAAATAGATTTATAAAAAAAATGATAATAATTAGACTAAAAAAAATAGAGTTATAAAAAAAAGGTAAAATATAGCTATTAAAAAAAAGGAAAAAAAATTGATAACCCAGGATTCAAGACAGTGTCACCTAGCAAATTATACAAGCAGAGGCGCCAATGCTGTCAAGTTACATATGCGGAGATGACAAATGCAAATTGAAGGACACTGCTGACAATAAGCTTTGAGAACAAAGCTTCTGAAGGAAGGGGCTATGTTATGAATATAATTCATAACAAGTAAATAAATAAAATAAATGAAAATATTAAATAATCAAATATTGCTTATGTTAAGTAGTCATTAAGTTAAGTGAAAAGGCATGTCTAAATGGACACCTGCTTAGGTATATATATGTGTGCGTGTGTGTGTGTGGGTTCTCATTGTAACATTCATCACTTGTACAATTTTATATATAATAAATTATTATTACAAAATACCTTGTCTATTTTTACATTCAAGCCTACAAGCTATCAGTTTTTATGCTTCATTTCTGCTGCCAAACTTCCAACCACAGGAAATAATGCATATGTCCCAAATCCTTCATGTCGAATTTTGTGGCTAGGTTCTTCTTGCAGTCTTTAATGAGCCTGGATGATCCTGTCATGAAGAGATCATCCACATAACACTAGATTAGAGGCTCATTCTCTACAACCAGATAGTAGAGATTAGGGTCTTCGTCACTCTTGACGAACCCCATCTTCTACAAGTAGCCATCAATTCGACTGTACCATGTCCTAGGTGCCCGTTTAAGCCCATACAGGACTTTCTTTAATCTCAATACATGAGATTTCTTCTCATGTGTCTCAAAACCTTCTGGTTGTTCAATGTATACTTCCTCTTCTATTACCCCATTCAAGAATGTCGTCTTGACATCCATCTGATGAATCTTCCACCCCATCTGTGTTGCAAGAGATATCACGGTTCTAATAGAAGTATACTTGGCTATTGGGGCGAAGGTTTCTTCGTAGTCTATCCCTCCCTTCTGAGCATACCCCTTAGCCACAAACCTAGCTTTGTATTTCTCCACACTACCATCTGCAGCATATTTGACCTTGTAGATCCATCTTGAACCTACCATTGCTCTATCCTAAGGCCTGGGTACCACTTCCCAGACACCATTGACCATTATAGAGTTGTATTCCTCCACCATAGCATCCACCCATACTTGATGCTGAACAGCCTCCTGAAAACTAGAAGGTTCCCCAACCTGAGTTACTAAGGCCTAGTATCTGTCTGGTTGTCTTTGCTCCCTTTTACTATTCCTGTGTGCACCAATGAAGTCCCCTGCATTACGTAGAATCTGTCGAAGTTCCGACTCGTTCTTCCACTAGTAGTAGGCACATCTATCAGCTCTTCCTCTTCTTGAGATTCCTCCTGCTCTGAAGCTTTGTCTTCAGGAGAATTTCTGGTACTAGTTTTCCCTAGTTGAAATAGTTTGACCAATGGCTCGTGTTTCAAATGCTCCTCGAAAGGCATTTCTCGGGATTTCCTGAAAGCTCTATCCTCCATGAACTTTACATCTCGCTGAACTACTACCTTCCTACTCCCTAGAAGATAGACCCTATATGCCTTAGCATTCTCTCTATATCCCACAAGATATCATTTCTCAGCAGTTTGATCTAATGTCTTTCTCTTCTCTTCAAGTATACGACAATACGCTAAACTCCCAAATATCCTGAAATCACTAACTTCAGGTGTCTCCCCGGTGAAGACCTTCTCTAGAGTGATTTTGCCCAATGCCTTGTGAGGAGTCCTATTTTGGACATAAACTATCGTGTTGCATGCTTCTGCCCATAGGAATTTAGGCATATCCTGATCATACAACACTGCCCTAGTTGCTTCCACCATAGTCCTATTTTTCCTTTCTGTTACTCCATTCTGCTCTAGATTGTAGGAAGTTGTCCACTCTCTTCTGATGCCATCCTTAGCACAAAAATCAATGAACTCCTTGTCAACATACTCTCCACCATTGTCTGAGCGCAACACTTTTATCTTCTTTCCCATTAGATTCTCCACTAGAGCCTTGAACTCTTTGAATCGACCGAAAACCTCATTCTTGGTTTTCAGAAAGTAGATCCAAGTCTTCCTAGAATGGTCATCGATGAAGGTGATGAAGTATTCAACACCACTAAGAGCTTTTGTGGACATCGGTTCGCAGATGTCTAAGTGTATCAATCCTAGCACACTCTTCGTCCTATTGTTACTTCTGGAAAACGTTGCTTTGGCATACTTTCCCAGAGCACACCCTCTACATACATCATCTCGCTCAGTACTTAGTTTTCGAACTCCTGATACTATTTTCTTGAGAATTCTCAGAGCCCCATGGTGTAAGTGTCCCATCCTCCTATGCCATAGTTCATTCAAATCCTTGTCTCCATCACTGCCTATCAATGCCATTGGTAATTCTAGCTACAACCTGTACAACCTGTTAATTCTGATTCCAATCTGGGCCTTCCTTTTCCAACTCAAATGTTTGACATATACTTTCTCCTTAATGAAGAAAACATCATAGCCCTCGTTCTGAAGTTGAGATACGAAAAGTAAGTTCATCCGCAATCTTGACACATGCATCACATTGGTTGCTCGAAGCCGCTCTCCTGCTTCGGTTTGAAAAACTATTGTACCTCTTCCTACCGGAGTACACTTTGCCTTATTTCCCATGGTGATCTGAAAATTCATTCTTTCTTCCTGATAATCTGAAAAACATTCTCGGATTCCTGTCATATGCTAGGAAGCTCCACTATCTATATACCAAACCTCCGAGGAGGCAAAGCTTGCTAAGCAAGCGACTTCTTCTTCCAATCTGGAAGCTAACATAGAATAATCGTAATTTATGTCCCTTGTGCATTCTTCTGTAAATCTACGCAAGTCCCCTTGAGTGGATGCCTCTGCATCATGCTCTTGACCCATAATCGAATGTCCTCTCCTATTGTCGGATCTCTACTCTGATACCATGTGAAAAATTCTAAACTGAAATTCTACTACTGTAGCAACTGATTTATTTCACCTACTTATTATTCACAATAAGTTATTTACAAAATCCCTTCAATAAATATTAAAATAAATTCCCTGAATTTATCACACAATTACCCAGAGAAAAATACATGGCAAAAGAACCAATCACATCAGCACAGTTATTTTTGGATAATTGTCCCCAAAAAAACCCAATGTGGGAAAACCGGTGCAACAGATGAGGGCTTTATTAATCTTCAGCAACAATTGCTTTTACAAGGAATGATTTTACAGAGAAACTGAAAGAAAACACCTGATACTTTCCCTTTGAGACCTTCTGACACTTTGGAGACCCTGCTCCCACTTTTGCGTCACTCTGTGTGGCCCGGCGTGGCTCTAAGTGGCTGTGTGTCTCTCCTTTGGACTGCGTCTCTCTTTGCGTTGTCTCCCACTGTCCTTGTGTCACCTCCTCTGTCACTCCCTGTTGTTGATGCCCTCCTCTTCCTCCACCCTGCAACTCGCCCGCTGAAATCGATCTCCTCTACTTGAGAATCGATTTTCCTTGAGATACTGAGTATCTGTCAGTATGTCTCAAAATGACCCTCAAGTCTTCTCTTATACTTTTCCTGTTGACGAATCAACGGCTAAGATTAAAACAGACTTGATCCTCGTCTCTTATAAGCTTCTCACCCTTATCTTTACTAATACCCATTAATATTTTTATTTCCTAAGTTTAGTGAGGAACCCATTAAAAATATTAATTATTTTAATAACTCCTCATTCGAGTGGAATTTCTCAAAACGATTTTTGGGTCTTGGAGATCTCATGTGCCTTAACCTCTCCTCCAAATTTCAAGGCTAGAGCACATCCGATGCTACCAAAAATCAACACGAAGTTGACGACAGGTTGATGGCCAAAGGCAGAATTAGACTAGCTTTGGGCAACGATTGAGTGGCTAAAGGATCGAACAACTCTGATACCAAATGTTATGAACAAAGTTCATACACGTAGCAAAATACTCAGAAGACATGAAATATGTAAATATCCATGATAGGCTAGTAATATATTTATATAGAAATGTATAGAAGATATAAGATATGATGAGATGTCACAAATGAGAGCCTACTTATATACCTAGGTAGGTGCCCCTTTGTGAACAGTCATGTCCTTATGAGGCATGCCTCTTCCATACTAATCACTAATTAATTAATTATTATTATCATTATCATTATTATATATATATATATATAACATACTTGGTGGGCTTGTTGAGGAGATGATAGAGGGAGATGATTTTGTACACTTGCCGCGTGCAAGTGTCAGTGGTAGGGAGGTCTTGCTACTGTGTATACTAGTTTGTTGACTATCTTTGGTGGTATGACCAACTTTTTCTAAGAGTGATTTCTAGCTAGAAGTTGGTGACTAGGGTTTTCTCTTGTTTTCCTATGTTGATTTAGAAAATTTGACTTGTAGGAGGTTGTATTGAGTTGTTGCCATGTATGTGTGTTTCATCTCCTATATAGACGTATATATGTGTCTGTAACGAACAAAGTTCGTATATGCAACAATAATCTTCAAAATACTTCGAAGACAAAGACATCCATTGTAGGACAAGTAATTGCATATTGAATATTATATAAAAGAATTGGTGAGATGATTACAAATGACAGTGAGGGCCTGCTTTTATACCCATATTGAATATTATATAAAAGAATTGGTGAGATGATTACAAATGACAGTGAGGGCCTGCTTTTATACCCTAGGCATGTGCCCCTTCACAAATGGGCATATCCTTAGAACATGTCTCTTCAATACTAACTATTAGTTAGTTAATCATTAATTATGGTTATTATCGTTTACATTGTTTTTATTATTTTCTATAGATTATATTCATAACATTGTCTTCCTCTTCAAAAAGCTTTGTCCTCAAACCTTACTGATGAAAGGGCTTGATCTCTTTTCCCATTTCGAATATCTTCTCGTTTCAAAACTTTCATCTTCGTTGATACAAGACTATATGATGCTCTGAGTGATAAACAAAATTGTCAGATTGAGAATGGATCTCACCATCCTAAATTAATCTTTTGTGGAATTTTCCGATCAATGGAATTTTGTAATGGACTGTTATCATAGGATTGGATTCTGCAAACTTCAGAGTTCCTTGGAACATAAATTTGTTTCTTTTGTTCTGAATGGTTCAAGTATGTAGACTGACTTAGTTGTTTGTTCTTGTGATTTGGATGTCGATAAGGAGTTCTTGCAGTTTGATCTCACCCTAATCTATTTGTGGTGATATCTTGTTTATTGGGGGTATCGGATTTCTTTCACGTTCAAAAATCGCTTGATTAATTGCGAGATCTTCACTTGAAATTTTTGGTGTTTGGAATGCAACTTCTAAGTACGTCTTTAATTCAACTGATTTCTCCTCTTCTAGAGTTGTGATATTGACTAGATCGGTATTTGTTTCTTTATCTTCAACTTGAGTTGTTATGACTGGAAATTTTAATACTTATTCTTGAGTAAATTGTTCTAACTTGACGTTTAGTGACTTCTTGTCACTTTTAAGCTTCTTTATTTGCTTAAGGAGGACTTGGTTATGATTCCTTAGACATAAAAGCTCTTTGCTTTCTAGATTGTTGACTTTATTCTTAGTATCATTCTCATCTTTTAAACTTCAGATTTGTTGTAATAACCTTTGATTAAAGTTTTTTGAGCGCAAATTTTCTTCTTCTTTCTCTAATAGTCTTTCGTTGAATTTCTTCTCGGAACCTTGCTTTTCTTGTTCTAATTTGTGCTTCTTAGTTTTACACTTTTTGAATTGTGCAAGTAGTTTCTGATTATGATCCTTCAAGCGTGAATTTTCTTTTTTTTGTTAGAGATGAATTCTTCAAGATCCTTTTGCTTCTTAAACATTGTTTTTTTATTCTCTTGTAATATCAGTTTTGACATATCCTTAAATTCTTCTGATGAATGCTTTATCGGTTCTGACCTCATTGTCATGTCCTGGAAGGTAATCATCTTGTTTTTATAAGAAAACATCAAAAAAAAATATATAAGTTTAACATGAACGTAGGCAATTCTTTTAACCAAGGTTGACCAAAAATTATGTCAATCTTTGGGTTAAACATAGTTACGACACAAAATTGAGAGAGGAATTCATAATGGTTAATAATTACTTGTAAATCATTAATTTTATATTCTGTCCCCAAAAATATTTTTTCTCTCTCTTTTGTAGTGTAAGTCCCTTATGTCAGATTCTTCGGGTTTGACTTTCTTTAGGTCTTCTTCTTCAGCGATATTGGCTTGATCTCTTTCTCTCTTCTTATTCCTTGGATTGTCGAGATAGTCACTTCTGTAGTGACCCTTCTGATGACATTGATAGCATTCTACTTTGGGCATGTCTACCTTCTTTCTTGGTCCTTTCGATTTCTTGAAGTTCCCTTTGTGTTGAGCAGTGTAGGCATTTGAAACTACATCAGGATTGGCAACTAAAGAGATCCTTAATTCTTCTTGATTGCAAGCAGTCCATAGTTCTTCAAAAGTGGGAGTTTCCTTCCAACTATTAAGTCCTACAGCAAACGCACCCCAAGTAGGTGGTAATCCTAATAGAGCAATGATCACAAGTTCTTTGTCTGGAACAATTTCATCAATGGCCAAAAGATCTCTGATTCCTGTTATCTTCACAAAGGAGGAGGCCACTGTGTCTTCTTTAGTCATCTTTGTGGTCCTTAGTTCATTCTTCAAGCTAGCTACATCACCAATGTTCTTAATAGTGAATAACTTTGACAAGGCCTCATACATTTCTTGAGCATGATTAATGTTGGCTATAAACGAGACAAGGTTGTCCTTTATTCCTTCTACCATTAGAGTCATGGCCACTAATTCTAATTCTTTGAACTTCACTTTATCAGCATCACTAGAGCCCTCTGTAGGTTGCTTTACTTTTCCTTTGACCATGTCTAGTACCTTGATCTTTTCAAGATGAGGTCAATCCTTTTTTCCCAAGAACTGTAGTTTGAGGCTCCTTCAAGTTTATTCTCTCCCTTGATTGTGTTAGACATTGTTCTTGAAGATAATAGACTCCTTCCCTTGAATAATCCTTTTGAACGATTCCTTGATCAAGTGCTTGAGATTGCCTTTATCTTCTTTCTTCACCAATGCTCTGATACCATGTTAGAAAACCAGAAAGGCATAAAGATTTTCTTATACTTGATAATTACTTGTGATGTTCTTGATTTCTTATTAGATTTCTTTATATCTTCTTTATTTTAGTTAATCAAGCAATTACCAAAGCAATAGCACATAAAACAATGGACACCAGATATAGGCACACAGCCAGGTAAAAACCCCTCACTAGGGGAAACCCAGTTAGTAATTCTTCCTTCAATAGTTTTCCTAAGATGTTCCAAGACTCTAGACCTTGACACAAACTTTCCTCCACACCAAGTCAGCCTTCTTCTTCTTTTGCAGATGATCCTACTTGACATGGCAGCAGCAGCACTTTCTTGGACCCAACAACTTCGATCTTGCTTTGGAGACTTCGATCTTCATTGAAAGACTTCAATCTTCACTTAGAAACTTTGCTCTTGGCCCAATACAACTTCCTGAGGCAGTAGTACCCAATAATAGCAACTTCGATCTATACTTTATCTAGCAACAGCAACATGCAGCAGCATCAACAAGAGAACTTTAATCTTCCAAACTAGGGCACCAAAGAGAGAGAGAGAAAGAGATGCACCAAAACTTCAATTTTCCTTCTCCTAGACCAAACTTGCACTCCTTTTGCTTTCTTCCTTTACTTCGCACTTTTCCCAGCTTCAAAGAGATATCGAGCTTGCTTGAGTTGATGTCCTCCAAATGGAATTCGAATTGCTTCATTTATAGCCTTTAGGTGAGGTCAAATAGCCTTCCTTGAGGCCGACTTGATCATCTTAAGGCTAACTTGGTGTGGAGGCAACATATTTCAATTTTGACTCAATACCAAAACCTTTTTACATGATTCAAAATCCCAAGAAGGGTCTCTTTAAAAGTACAATAACATTATTAACTCTAATATGTTGAAGAATCCAAGGGTATTGGATCATGGCGGCGACTAGGGTTTTCAGCAGCTCCGTTTCCTCTGATTTCTTCGCAGCCTGTGATTGCAGCCTCCCCGCAGTGCTTCCTCCCTCAGGTCCAGATCCTGTTGGCGATGGGTCAGTCCTGTGGATCCTGCGCTGCTCTTCTTTGGAGCAGTTTTCTGCCGGCAGAGAGGTGGTCTTCAGAATCAGAATCCCTCACCAGATCACCAGTGTAGGCTCTTGCCAGGCGCTCAGCGGAGGTTTATGCTTCTCTAAACTCGATTACCGCATCCTGTCAGCGGCTCAGCACAAGTTCCCTGTCCCTGAAGGCTTATTTTCGTTTTTTGTTATGTTGTCTATCCCCTGTTTGGTCCCTTTTCCCCAGATCAATTTTTGGGCTGGAAGCTGGACCTCGCCTTTTGTCCTTTTTCCCTCGTTTTGGTTCTTCTCAGAGCGTCCTTCAATGATTGGAATCTTGAAACTGCTCAAAGGAAATTTTAGCATTAGAATATATGAACAATGCATGCGCAGGAAGGATGCATGGCAACTACTCGACAAAATACTCCAAAGAGAATGGATTTCCAGGAGTGGGTCTCAAGAAAGCAGTTGGGCGAAGCAGCCTCCAGAGGTTGTCCTACCTCTGCTCAGCCCCGCAGAAATTATGGAAAGCATTCATGGTGATGCTGCAGAGGAGAAATCAACCAGCTTCGAAGCATCCACTGTGAGCATAATGGGTGCCTTCCCTCCTCTCTTTCCCCTGCGGCAAATGCAGGAAAGGAAGAACTTGCATAACTCCAGCAGCCTATGGTCTCAGATCTGCAGAGGCAAGCAGAACCCTGGTCACTCTGCCTCATTCCAGATCTTGATCAAGCTCATCTCTGGCAAAACCCTGCTTCAATGGGTGAGAGCATCGGATCCAATGCAAAACCTCAAGCAGGAGCTGGAATTCAAGCTGGGAATCCCCTCTGCAGCTCAGCGACTCCTCCACGAAGGTAAACAACACGAGGACTTTTACCCCCTGTCGTTTTACAGCATTATGAGAAATTCCTCTATTGCTCTTACCCTTCGTCTAAGAGGGGGCGCGGCAGGACAATCATCCTCAGCTGAGGCAAGGTCTTACAAGGACGCTGTCCATGCGAAGCTGCCTAAGAGAACAGCTCATCCTGCTCATGCTTCCAAGCCATTTCTGGTGGACAAACTGGAGGAAACCCCCTCCATAGAAATAATGCATCCCGGGCTGGATGAGCAAACTCAACATTTTATGGAATCTGGCATTATCTGCAGGTTTAATGGGCTATGGCCACGCACAGCAGACCTCTACCAATGGCTCCACTCTAACTGGACCAACAACTGTAAGGTCCTTCTATGTTCAAAGGGATTCTTCATCGTAGTGTTTGCCTTTGTTGAGGACTATCAAAAAGCCTTAACTGGTGGCCCATGGTTCTAGGGAGCAGCTGGCTTATTCCTCACGCCTTGGTTCCCAGATTTCGATCCCTCCACAGCAGTTATTACCAAACTCCCCATCTGGGTCAGACTTCCAAACCTCCCAGCGAATCTATGGCACTTTGCAGTATTCCAAGGGATTGGCAACTCTCTAGGCCGCCTCTTAGACACAGACATCTCTAGAGGGGAAAAGGGCTTATACACTTTTGCTAGGATTTGTGCAGAAATAGACATAAGCAAAGGACTCCTGGACCAGATCAAACTCAAACTTGGAGATTTTCATTGGACCCAAACCTTGGATTACGAGAATACAGCCTTTCGTTGCCGGAACTGCCATCATACAAGTCACCTTCAGAGCTCTTGTCCTTCGATGCCGGCCCAAAAGAAGAAAGCTAACTCCAAACAGAAGTCCAAAAGCTGGATGCCTCATGATCCACCACCCATGGACGATTTTGACTTCAGCTCTAATGAAGAGGAAGAGATCAAGGAAGATGTGGCAGCTGCGTCGGAACCGGATCCGTCCCCAGCAGGCCCTGTGGATTCGGCCATCATACCAGCCTCTCAGAAAAGGATCCATGAATCCTCCACCTCGGACTCAGACAAGGAGACCTCTCCATCAGCTATTCCCAGTTTGCAAATCTTACCAGCTCAGCAGTGCCCTCCTGAGTGGGTGAAAGTTGGTAAAAAGAAAGGGAAAAAAATGTAAAACAGTGGATTCTGCACATGTTGGGTAGAATCCTCTGTTCAGATCCTGCTCTTTTGTTCGTCTTGTTTCTTCTTGCTCAGCACTGATCTCTACTCTCTCTCTCTTAGGAGCCGAGGTGGACTTCCAATCCTTTCCGGCTGCCTTTGTTCTTGCTTCTCCTGTTTGTATCTTCGCCTTGTACCATACGTTCTCTTAATAGATTTAGTTTTTACTGAGAAAAAAAAAAATATGTTGAAGAATCTAGGGCAATTAGGTTTAGTATGATTCTTCTTGACTTGATAACAATTTGTGGAGTCTTTTCACTTTTCTTGTTAGCTTAATCTTCTTCTTATTAATGCATGTGTGTGTACTTCATCAAGCTGCTATCAAAAACATAAGAACAAGAACACAAGATGTTGGCTCTTTGCTACGGCCAAAACCTCTCATCTCTTGAGAGGAAAACCCTTCGGTAAGTTTTCTCTTATTGAAGCTTCTTTGTTGATCAATGCCAAACCCTAGACCCTTGACTAGAAGATCCTCCAAGCACAAGTCAAATCGTTCCTTTTATCTGCACTATGTTTCCCCGGCACTTTGTTCAGCTCCTTCCGACACTTTGTTCCCTGACACTTCGTCCTTCTTCCAACACTTCGTTCTTCCTTAGTGTGACAACACTACAGCCCTAATTCTCGCACAAGTGAGAGGTACACTAGAGAATTAGGGTCCTTTTCCTTTGAGAGAGAGAGAGTCTTCCTCTCTTGACTTGAGAGGCCTTGTAGGCCTAATTTCTAACCCAAACAATGATGAATATGTGGTTGTGACCTTACTGCTGATATAATCACAGACTGCCCTATCTTTTCTCGCACATGTGATTGTATTAACCCTAGAAAACAGTCCTTAACTCTTCGGTGAGGATTCCTCCTCCTTCGCTGCCCTTGGAGACTCTTCTTTCATCTTTTAACTAGCTTTTCCTTGCCTTCTTACTTCGCAGATTTCAGAGATGTGTATTTGTTATCTTAAGAGAAGTGGACAACCTCCATATATAGAGGATTGTTCCTCCTTTAGGCCGACTTGTCTTCCTTTGCTGTGATAGGTGCTTTTAATGGTGTCATTGCTTCTTTTGATGGTGTCTTTGCTAAGGGGAGACTTGACTTTGCTTGGAGGTGTCTTCTTTGATTTTTATACATAAATATACGTAATGGAACATACCCTTAAGGTCTTCAACATAATTCTTTTGACTCTTTGACTTACCTATAGCACTTTAACATGTGCTGGACCTAATTCAATGAGCAAGAAACTCATTGACATATTATAAAAATAATATTTATTTTCTTGAATAAATACAAATATCAAAAGTACATTTATGAAGACCGAACCTAGTTACATTTCCTTCAACATAATAAACATTTCAGATCTGATATAATTGTGTTAATCTCATCATAAGAAGGTTGAATACATCTAAATTGTTGAGTTGGAAAAGTTGGTTTGATAGTTGGATTTATCTTTCTTACATTAAGCAATCATATGCATCTTGAAATTAGCATCTAAGGCAAGCTTGCTTACTGTTGTCAAAAATTATTTACTGCTATCATATCAATCATTAATTGCTCATTGAAGGGTGATTGGAACATAAATTGCATAAGTGCTTTCATAGTTTTACGTTCTTGTTGCTAGTGTTGATATTGTGAAAGTATCTAACATTGTGTTTTCCTTGTGAGTTTAAATGCTGTGAAATTCATACTTCACATCTAATAAGCTCACTCACTAAAGCATTCTTATCATATTTTTCCTTTTTATCTTTGTGCATATTGACATCTTGTGAGTTTAATAAGCATCTCTGGATAAGTGGCATTGAAGTAATTTGTTTTAATTGGTGATGATCTAAATTGCATCTAAGTGTTCTTAACTTGAAGATTGGTAAATCTAATTGCACATCTCCTATTGAAGAGTATTGGCTAAGAACACTTGCTATCTTATTGTCTTTTCTGGATAATGGTCACCGGCTTATCATAATAAATAACTAATTAATTGTTGCTCTATTGTTTATCTATTGTGGATCTATATTTTTGAGCAATTGCATCTAGAGGATCTCTTGTTTATTATTGGCACTTATATCATTAAGCAATTATTCTTGTTTAAAATTGTCTTTCAATACAATATTAAGTACTCTTGCCATAAATTAATCCATATTAAGTACTTAAATCATATAAACAATCTTAAACTAAGAAGCTCACTCATAATCATTGCATAATCATTCTAGTCTTAGCTTTGCACCTAATAACTTACCTCGAAACAAAAGCTTGGTTGATAGACTCTTAAGACAACCTTTTCTTATTTAGCTTGAGGGATTCATCCCTTCTTAGTGGTTAACACAATGACCTTGCGGTCGTCACAGCCACAGTCTCTGCAACGTTGGAGACAAGGGGTGGTTGGAACACAGGGGGAGGTATCATTAATCATGCCTTTGTTTTCTTCCCGTTGGCTTTCATCCCACAACCTACATTGAAGGTTGTTTCTCAAAACAGTGAAGGGAAATAAACTGCAGATAGAACATAAATACAAAACGCAGAAGACAAGCCAAGACAAGAGGACACAAGATATGGCGCAAGCCAGGGACAAACCCCACAATGTGTGGGGAACCCTTTGATCAAATCTTCTTTTAATCTTCAAAGTCAACAGAGAGAGAGAGAGTACATTTTACAACAAAAGTCAACACTTTGACTTATCTAGATCTGACATAGATCATTTCGTATAACGATGAAATCAGTTGAAGACATTCTGCTTCAATTGATTCTCCAAGGTGACTCCTTCACCTGTCATCGTTCTGCATCTCGTCCATTTGCTGCCCATACATCATCGTCATTATGTTGCCCCTGCTAGTATGACTCATTGTCATCATGCTGCTTGTGCATATGTTGCCCCTGCTAGTATGAGTCATCATCATCATGCTGCCTGTGCATATGCTGCCCCTGCTAGTATGAGTCATCATCATCATGCTGCCTGTGCATATGCTGCCCCTTCCATCATCATGATCTACCCATGATCTACATCATGCTGTTGTCCATACATCTTGCTGCCAGCAGACCTAATTTGTCATGCTGTTACCTACAGCAATCCTTCTTCTGCCTGCGTATAAGGTGTTACTATTTACAGCGGAATAGGTGACTATATATATCATCGTATATGTCTCCATTTACAGCTACATATATCTGCGTGTATGTCTCTATTTATATTTCCATTGACTGTGAATGAACAGCGTATATGTGCCTCCATTAAGTCTCCATGACCTGCGTATATATGTCTCCATGAGCAGCGTATAACTGTGGATAGATGTGAGATTATATCTTCCTCTTGACAGCAGTTAGGGCTCTTTTTAGGGCTTCATTATATAGCATATTAAGGCAGCGAATTAAGCCTCTCCTTGCAGCAATGTATAATCTTATTTCGAACAGCGTATGACAGTGAATAAGGTCAGCGTATTGTTCACATTACCTCAACCTGTGTAATGCCTCCTATAGCTGTAGATGAACCCCTTGATGACTGTGGCTTAGAACAGCGAGTTTCTTTCTTGCTGCATTAGTGTCAATAGACAGCGGATTCAGGCCTTCGTTGGGGTCTATAATAGCCCTCCTTTCATTTGCGGATTGAGCCTCTTGAGACAGCGTAATCCTTACTGTGGCTAGGGCACCATCTTTTGCGTCTAGGGCACCATCTACTGCGGCTAGGGCATCACTGCGGCTAGGGCATCAACTGCTGCGGCTAGGGCATCAGCTACTGCGGCTAGGGCATCAGCAAATGTATATTTTAGGTGTCCCTCCTTCTCCAAAAACCCAAGACGTGGAGAGGAGGAGATCACTCAAGAATTATATCCAAATGACATCCAATCCTCTTATATTTATACTAAAACGTGGAAGATGAATAGTCACTTCTATTGGGCTTCTGAGCCTACTCAAGTGCTGGTCGGCTTGATAATAATTATATAAACAAAATAAATTCATATCTTCATAAATACTTATCGGAATCGGATGATCTTTGGATCAATCCTACACCTCTCGACGAGAGGGATCCAATAAAAATATCAGCTGCCATAAATAAGCTGATCCACATGGAGTTTGGCCCTAGTTGCCAATTTAACACTAGGCATATAATCTAAAATAGATCCTTGCATCACACTTAGGTCTTAAGAGTTGCATTTCATATAGGTTAGTTAATCATATAAGCAACGGTTGTCCATCCGATTACTTGGTCATAATTTACAACCAGCAAGAATCTTTGACTCCATAAGGCACTGTTCTCAATTATAAATCTAATTGAATCCTTAAACTTGCTAAATTTTCACCAAGTAGCTAGGCCACTCAACTATGTCTCTTGGGCAAGTTGGTTCCCAACATCTCATTTCCATAGGGGCTACCCCCCATAGCCTGTTGTTGGGAGATAGCTAGCTAGAACGGAGTGGGTGGGGATCAGAGTGACAACCCCCACCCTGAGTTGTTGTCGCGGTGCCTATACAATTTGAGCAACAAAAGGGCCAAAAGGAATAAGAGGCCTACTCCCCTCCCCTCATGACATCATTTTCATGTGTGAGAGTTATGAGTGAGAGAGAGATTGAGAGGGTTTGAGCTTGAGGAGCTTGTGGGAGATTGTTGGAGAGCCAAAGAGGTAGGGTCTAATCCCATTCTTTTTTTTCCATGTAACATTTGTGTTTTTTTTATATGTTGAATGAGCTAGAATCTAGATGTTCTTCTTCTCTTCTCCTACTCTTTCCCATTCCTCCCTCATTTTATTGCAAGCAATAATCTCAACCTTCAACAAACATGATGGGTATATGGCTTAACCCTATCTTATTGGTTCCATTTTTTGCTATGATGATGGTGTTGTGAAGCAGAAGAAGAAGTGATGAAAATGATGAAGAACTAAGTAGTAAAGCCAAGAGCCTTGGGAAAGGCTAGCCAAGGTCAAGACAATGAGGTCGCAGGTCTGTTTGGGCATGTGCAAGGAGGCCGAGGCTAGACATAGGTCTGGGAGGCCCAATTAGGGCAGGCCACAGAGAGAACAGGTGCCAAGGAGGGTTGTTTGAGGCCTGCAGCAGGGCAACCAAGGCCTAGAACAACCCAGAACAATGGTTGAGGACAAGATAAGAGAGCCAAGGGTTAGAACTAGAGCTGGCAACGCTTGGAACAGACAGACCAGGGGCTAAAAGGAAGGCTATAACAGCGAAGGAAGGCTGACTGAGAGCCACAACAAGGGGACCGAGAGCTAAAGGATCGGCCCAAGTCAATCAGTTTGTTGTGGAGAATGTGCTAAGTCTGCCAAGTGGGCAGCAAGGTGATTTGAGCGATATCACATCAGTTGGAAGGAATCATCAGTGACAACAAAGGTTGATTGAGAGGGTTGGTTAAGCCCTAGAACAACAGCTTGACAAGACTAAACAGTTGCACGTATTTTGTATTACTCATGTTTTGTATGATGGGCAGATCAGAGCCTAAATGAATTGGCCTCAACCATATGTTATTGGTTAAAGCACAGACTTGTATTATAGTGTTGCACTGGGTTTTGTAAATGGCCATGATCCTTGGTACGCAAGCCCTACGGTTTTCTTATTGAAGGACTAATAAGGAACATGTTTTGGGCCATAAATCTTATGTGTTGTTATTGATCTCACTGTTGTTATATTTCGCTATGCAAATTGTTTGTTGTTGGGCATCTTCAATGTGTTTATGTTCCTAGCTAAGGCATAGACCAGACCTGGGGTCTGTGGAATTCCAACATGCTTCATCATATCAACTCCATTGCCTTTTTGGATTGGCACCAGTCTCAATCCTCCATCCACTTTATTTATAAAACCTATACTACAATATAGGTTTTGCGAAATCTAACTCTCCATTTCACCTTGAACCTTATTTGCATGAATTTTAGCAAATTCCTAAGCCTAGGGATACCCCCCTTGTGCCATAGAAGAGAGGGCCTAAAGTCAGAGAGGGCGCTGTAATGGTCACAATGGATAGCCTCTCTTAGCTCTTCCAACATCTTACTTGTGCTTTAGGACTTCAAAAGTTAAGATTTCGGTGGTGACAGGTATCAATCTCATGCATGAGGGGTGGTTGTATGTCAAGAAGGGAAAATGCAAGTCCTGCACACAAAATATCCCATTTATGGATGAAAAGAGCTAGCAATCCGCAGAAGTATTAGACTAGAGATTTTGCATTCTTCAATATTGTTTGTGGATGTTTAAATTAAAGACCTCATTTATTTGGTGATATCGATACTAGTACTGCATAGAATTTATCAGAGAAAGATATTTAGGTTCCCTAAGGATGTCACTCTATTAAGGAATGATATTCAATGGTTCAATGAATGGGGTGGTTGGGGATTGTTCTCTTATCTAATGTATCAGTATTGTCTTATCATTCACTGGAACAAGGTCATCATGTCGGTAATAAGCCTTTGATTGTCTTGTTAGAGACATCAGATTTTGTGTAGCAGAGATGTGCAAGGAAGTTCATGTAGTCATATAACATCCATCTGCCATGAGTAGAAAAGTTTAATGATTAATCATTTCCATTTCCATTTCCAAAAGTGTAATAGTGAAAAGTCTATAAATTTCGAAAAGGGATGCACACGTCACACAAGGGCTTACGGCGATTGCCCTTTTTGCAGGTTTGAATTGGAATGGTGCTTATCAGATTTGCTATATACTATAAATAAAATAGAAAATAGCATCAATACCTTCAAACTTCATGCTATTGCGTAAACATATAAGCTTTGACAAGGGTAGTTGTAGGCCTCAGCTGGACAACGAACTTTATACAGTGCTTCATACTATTCTCGACGATCTACTCATTATATACAAGTCGTCATTATTATTGACCACTTCAAATCTAATGGATATTAATAAAAAGCTTGAATTATGGAGCATGTTGAGGATGGTTGTACAGTTTCAATTTATTCAAATGTTTAACATGTTCAGTGGCACACTGGCAAGAACAAGCATTATCTGAATTTGACTGAATAACACAAGTTTTTTAAAAGGATAAGCCACAATCTGGACAACCATTGAAATATCACTTCCAAGAAAATTAACTCTAATAGAGGAATCTGAATGTTCAAACATAAACCAGCATTTCTTCAAAGGAAAGATTGATAATATGTAGTACTTAATGTACATAAGAAGCATTATAAATTTACATTTAAAGTAGGCATCATAAAACAATTTTGAAACTAAATACAATCCAACTCAGGAATCCTGCAGAATCCAAGATACAGTAGTGGAATCAAAATGCACCTTGCCATTCCAGCACAACTCTGGATTCACCTTTCACAAGTTTAGGATATTGATCAATGCGAGAATCCTCTTGGATGAATTCCTCAACCTGCATCAAACATTAATTAACGAGTATCCAAAACCAGATTCCCCCACATCACTAACACACTCTACTAAGTACAGTTATATATGTGATGCATCTGCGCTTATGTACACAAACAGAGTCTGCCAAGACCAAGATTAAGAACAATGGAACAAATTCTTAAATTGGGTTCTTTGGCCATCTTGAACACAATAATCCAATATTTGAAGATTCTAGGCATATTGAAATTACTGAAGTGTCAGATGATGAGGAATAATACATCAGCAATGAAATGTAACAAAACTAATCAGATTGATCAGGCATGGCATTCCCCTTCTAAAATGTCACATGGCCATAAACTGTTATTTTTACAGTGCAACATGCAGGTAAAACTGTGAATTGTATCTGACAATAAAAACAAAAAATGTTTCTCCACTGGCAGGTTCCAATCATCGAAGTGATTCATTAGATACCAAATTTCAATTCATAAATCAGCTGCCAAGAAAAAGTAGAATGCTCTAGCATGAAAGAAAAACAAAAATAGAACATATTTGTTGATCATATACAAAATCCCTGGATCAGAAGCAGGTGTATACCTTACTTCAAGGCTTATGTTGATGGGTAAAACCATTATACACTGTATAAATTATATGGACAGCCAACAGGAAGAAATTCCATAATTTTATATGCATGTCTACCTAAGTCACCTGACAAGGGAACACGGGACACGAAGGACACGAGGATTCGAGTGTCAGACACGAGCATGTTGACCCCCCAGAACAGAACACATTATATATTATTTTATTAAAAAATATACATATATATTAAAAATTAGATATTTCTTACACAAATTCTCACTCATGACTTATTCAAACATAGATCTTCATCTAGATGTAAGTTTTACAAAGTAACATTATGCATACAAATACAATTGTGACATATTCATCAATAATCCAATAGGAGAAAGACAAGATACTGCAGTTTTCTCATTAAGTCATCAAAATCAAAATATGTTACATAGGTAGTAGCAATGCCAATGGCAAATAGAAATAGAAAATATAAAACAACTACAAGCCTCAAGATAGTAGGTAGCTCATGAGGCATCAATCATCATCATCAAAATCAGCATCACTGTCATCATCATGGTCACCACAGCTGTCCTTTGTTGCATCCTCCTCCTTTGTATCCAAAGTCATCTCTGCATCTGCTGGTGTGGAGGATGACCCCTTTACAGTGTCACCATCATCAAAAGTGACAAGCTCTAGCACTAGCTCATTAAGATCCAAATTGGCCAATGCCAACTCAACAATGTTGTCCAACCCATATCATCATGAAAGACATCCCACATCTTTGTCTTTCCCTTCAACCCCTCATTCATTTGCCTGTAAATAAGATGAAGGTTGGTGTGCACATACACCATTGTCTCTACCCTAGACTACTCAAGCTTGCTCTTCTTGACACTATACAAATTCCCATATGTGCTCCAATTCCTCTCGCAACAAAAGGATGAAGTCACCTGAGAGATGAGCCTCATGGCTAACTGCTATAGAGGAGGGCTTGTTGCCCCATGAGTTTCCCACCAAGAATAGAGCTTCTTAGCCCCCCTGTCTCTAATCACATCATATCTTACAAATCGACCAATGCTAGTGGAAAACTCTGCAAAGGCATCCTCCACCTCATAAAGAGATGCTCTATCTTGAAAAATGCACCTCAATGCATCCTTCCTTCCCTGTGAAATTTCACCATCCATGTGAGGAGGGAATCTGCGAGAAGGTCCACCATTCAACTACTCATGCCTTTAGCATTTCAGGTTCAATGAGTGAGACAAACAATGCAAAGGTGTGCAATTCTTGTACCATCTGCTGACAAGAATATCCTGTATGGTGGTGAAGGCGACCTCTAATGATGTCTCATGCTCAGGGAGCTCACTCTATAAAATAATGCTCCTCACAGGCTCAATCATGGAATCTCGTCCCTCATAAACCTCTCCTAGGATGGGTTGGTCAGTATCTGCAAATCGTAGCAAAGAAATGATAGGGTCCATGATCTTAAAAAGTAGATCTACCCTCTCCCACCAAGCATCATCTAGCACTGTGTCCTTCACTCTTTTTGAGGTTGCTTGATCTGTCTCTCTCCAAAAAGACCAAAACTCTGAAATAACCATGGCCCCGAGAGCGGTGCCTCCCTCAACCTCTTCAACATGATTAATGAAGAGGCAAATCGTGTATTTGCAATCTTCAACAATGATAGATTGGTGCACTCCTTGTAGATTGTGAGGGCATTTGTATGATTTTGTACGAAATTGCGAATATGTTGTGCATCCTCTATAATATTTCCAATCCAAAGCACATCAGAAGCAATAGATTTAAGTGCTAAATTCAAGGAATGGACAATGCAAGGTGTCCAAATTTTTTTGGATATTTAGCTTCCACAATCATGCCAGCAGCATTGCAAATAGATGCATTATCTATAATGATTTGCACACAAGAATCAACATCTACATCTTCAAAAACTTTAATGAACAACTCACCCATATAATGTGCATCCTTGATTGTTCAAGTGCATCCACTGATTTCAAGAAAACTGGACCATTCAAGGAAGAGACCATGAAGTTGATGAGTCGGTGACGTGTTGGACCTGTCCATCCATCAGAAACAATACTAACCCCAGATGTTGGCCATGCTGATTTAATAGGCTCAAGAATTTTGTCCACCTCTTTCTTTGCCTTAGCCAACAATGTGGTTCTAAGCTTCTCTGACCGAGGAGGCACACACCCTAATGGAGCCCCTTGAGTTAGAGCTCAGCACATCTTAATAAATAAAGGTGAGCGTGCAACATTAAAGGATATAAACTTCTGATAAAAAAAGAATGCAATAGTGAGATCAAGTTGTTCCTGTTTCTCTTTCCGAAAAATCTTGTCCATTGGACCAAGTGCCACTGCCTTTCTTTTTGTTGCTTGTCCCCCACCAAAACTCTTAAATGGAAATTTGTTGTTGCTTTTCCTCAAGAATGGAAGGGGATCATCATTCTCGGTTTTCTTAGATGTTGTTTCCACCTTTGCCATACCAACATTGGCATCTTTTTCCATTTCTTTCCTCTTAGCTAAAGACACATGTGTACATGTTGCAATTCCACAACAACCTGGTAAAGCCAACAAATGAGATTTCACACAGTAATATGTGCTCATGAAATGATTGTTGCAATAGTTGCATTTCCAAGCAACATTGCCTCCTCCCTTCAACTTGTTGCCTGGCCCTTGCTCTCTTTTGACATACTTCCACAAGGGATATTTGTTATCTTGAGCCTGTTGTCTTCCGTCAACATTTGAAGTTGTTGTTGCAACCCCAATTCCAATAGAGGGAACACTTGCAAACCCTGATTAAATTGGAAGAGGAGGGGCATCTCCAATGGGAGCATTCTTCCCCTTCCTTTGCCCCTTCCCTGCTACCCTTGATTGAGCCATGAATGTTGTAAAAAAATTAAGAAAAAATGCACAAACATGTAAAAAAATGCCCATGCAAACTACTATAATAAAATGCAAAAAACTGGAAACAAAATGCACTTACTTGTTGTTTGATTCGCCTCCAAAATGCTCCCAAACCCTTTGCTATTTGCTCCCACACACCCACAACAAGAGAGAGTGAAAAGTTATTGTGAAATGGGTCAAAACCGCCCTTTATAGGCCGCACGGCATGCCAAACAAGGGGATTCATGTCCCATGATAGCGACATGATGGAGTCTGGCTAGACATGATCGAACACGATCCGGAGGACACCTGTCCCACCGAATCGTGTCCGATTCGTCCGATTCGGGACATGTAGGGGCTAAGGGTCAAATCCGGTTTCTTAGATGTCTACCACTAGGTTAGACCAAAACAGGCCTTAAATGTTAAAATTTTCCAATACTAGATCTGATTTAAATTCCTAGCAATTTATTTTATGCCCAAAAAATGTCTTCACCCCGTAAATTATTTTTCTGGAAAATTGTTGAATAAAAATAAATAGCCAACATTAGTTAATAAATTAATCAATGTACTTTCCCTGAGTTGAAAGGAAAACAAAAATAGAACATATTTGTTGATCATTATACAAAAGCCCTGGATCAGTATTAGGTATATATCTTACTTCAAGGCATATGTTGATAGGTAAAACCATTATACCCTATATGAATTATATGGAGAACCAACAAGGGAAAAAATCCATGATTTTATATGTGTTTACCACTAAGGTTAGACCAAAAGAGGCCTTAAATGTTAAATTTTTCCAATATCAGATCTGAGTTAAATTCCTAACAATTTATTTTATGCCCAAAAAATGTATTCATCGAGTATATTGCTTTTCAAAAAAACTGTTGAATAAAAATAAATAGCCAATAGCCAACGTTAATTAATAAAATTAATCAATGTGTTTTTACTAAGTTAAACTTAGGAAAGAGATAATAAAAGTCACTCAACATTGACCAAGTACCTAAAGCAGCTTTTGGACATCTTTTGCATGATTGACATCTAACCTATGTAGAAGGACCTATCCAAGCTATCATCTTACAACACTCCTTCCTAGCCAGGAAGGCATTCTGCACCACCCCTAGCTTTATCTCTGGAGAAGACAAACTTCCCCTTGACAAGGGGCTTCGTGAGAATATCTGCAACCTGCTCATCTGTGGAGATATACTAAAACTTCACAACTCCCCTCAGGACACTATCTCTTATGAAGTGATACCTAATCTCTATATGCTTGAACCTGACATGATACACTAGAGCTTTTGGACATCTTTTGCATGCTCGATATCTAACCTATGTAGAAGGACCTATCCAAGCTATCATCATACAACACTCCTTCCTAGCCAGGAAGGTATTCTGCACCACCCCTAGCTTTATCTCTGGAGAAGACAAACTTCCCCTTGACAAGGGGCTTCGTGAGAATATCTGCAACTTGCTCATTTGTGGAGATATACTAAAGCTTCACAGCTCCCCTCAGGACATTGTCGCTAGTGAAGTGATACCTAATCTCTATATGCTTGAACCTATCATAAAACATTAGATTCCACGAAAGTTTAATGCAACATTGCTTATCACAATGAATCACAATGGGTCCAACACTAGACCGAATAAACCTATGAGCATCGTGCGAAGCCAGATGGATTCACAACTCGCCAAACTCCCTGCGATGTAGAAGGCCTTTATTAAACTGAGTGCCACAAGATGCCACTTCCTACTAACCATGAGATCACCACTGACCTCAAGCTAAAGCAACACCCTGAAGTGTTCTTCCTGTCCACTACACTCCCAACTCAATCTATGTTTGTGTAGCCCTGCCACTGTACTCCACCATCTCCTGACATATCTCAACCCATACTCCATTATACTTCATAAGTACTTGAGCACATGCTTCATTGCCACCAAATGCAACCTCATCAACTCCACGATAAACTTGCTCAGGGTATTCACAGCAAAGCATATACATGGCTTAGTGTTAGCCAGATACATCAAGGAACCTATCAGTTGCATGTACAAAGTGGGATCCACTAACTCTGACTCTAAAGCATTTAGCTTCCTTATATTGGTGATCATAGGTGTAGACATAGGTCTCCAATCCACCATCCTGAATCACCTCAAGATATCAACTGCATATTTTCCATGTCCTAGGAAAATCTCACCCATTTGTTACCACATATCCAACTCCAAAAGGCAGTGCATTATGTTAAAGTCCTTCATCTCGAACTATGTAACAAGATCTTGCTTGCACATCTCCATGGGCTTCCTTAAACCTATGAGAAATAGATCATCAACATATAGCACCAAGATGAGTGGATCATCTCCAACAAGTGTGTAATACAAGTTGGGATCCACCTCACCCCTATTGAAGCCCATATCTAGCAAATACCCATTAATCCTTAAGTACCATGCTCTTGGTGCTTGCTTGAGTCTATATAGTTCCCTCTTTAACCTGCATCATTGTTATCAAAACCAGTGGAAATAGCCGGTCTGACCAATTTGGGGGCCAAACTGAGTCCAATTTGAGGTTCGAAACCGGATATGGTCAATTCAGTATTGAACCAGTTGGTTTTCATAGAACTGGCTGATTCCATATAAGTTGATCAAAGATGTTTGAATTTTTTTAAGAAAACACAAGATTTTTTTATCGAGGCGGCCTAATATTCAAGCCTATGGCCCTGATATTGCGACACCATTCATGGTAATGTTAAATTCTTTAAATAAAAGTGACATTCTCCTTTATCTTTCATTTTCATCCTTTTACTTAAAAGTTTAACATTACCATGAAATGGCTCAAGATATTTGAGAGTGGTTTTGGCCTCGTTGGATTTCATATGGAGGAAGTAGAATTTTAAATCTCACTCAAAATCTAACAGACTTAATAGATTTCAGGATTTCAAGATTGGGGGGATTGCAACATTTCCATTGGATTTTGGCATGTATGAGGTTATGGAACTAGTATTTAATCAAGAGCAGAAACCCTTTATGTACTTTGATGTTAGTGGCATTGGTTGTCAAACTCCTTTATCACAGCCCTACTAAAAATGTACCCATCACTCAAATAAAATCTTGATTTGACACGCTACATTTTCTTCCTAACTTATTTTAATGCTTGGGGGGTGATATTGATGGAGAAAATCCCAATATAGGCAATGATTTTGATGATAGGTTTGTTTCTTTTCCACGACACTAGAATCTTGGTTAGGGTCTTAGAATCACTGACGCTACCAATACAATACCACAACAAACTACTTTGCACAGCAGAACAAAATACAATAATAAATCTACTAGTGCACAAATATAAACATTTTTTTTACAATTTTCAATAATCCAACTTCGTTATATTAACAACTTTAATACAACAGTCTAGGGCTCCCATACCAAGGATAATGGCCCTCATACATCCACTAATTAAATTATACAAGGAAAAAATACGTTGACGATCTAGCTGATGTTGTTGACAATCACAGCTCCTCTTGTCGTACCTTGAACCAATGTTGCAGGAAGAGTCCCCCCCCCCGGTTCTAAGGCCCGAAGCGCGTCCCGTGCGGATGCGTCCAGGAAGCATCCCCGGAAGCGCGCTTCCGCCTGTTTGGGATGTTTGTTTCGAGTATAAATGCAAAAAAAATATAAATAATATATATATATATATATATATATATATATATATAGCAGATGCTTCGCTTCATAGATATTTGGAAAATGATGCTTCCACGTCCCCGCTTCGTCCCTGCTTCGTGCAACATTGCCTTGAACACAATTGTTGGTCCTTGTGCTCCCAATCTATAGCTCATGTCTCTATCAACGGTCTTACTCCTTTAGGTCACTGAACATGGCTTCTCCACTTGCTCTCTAGTTGATCGTTAGTCCATCAATGCATCAACACATAGAGACTCTTGTTGATTTGTCCAAAACTCCATTTGTGAACAACTCTCAACTACCCACTACTAGTCCTCAGCTCCTTTGGGACTTCTTCCCTCTAATGTCTTCCTACGCTGCTCCAATGAAGACAAACTTCAAGTTGGAGGGTTGCCACCTATCACTGTAAGTTGTCCTTCTCCAACAATGAACTTGGGCTAACTCACTTAGTTGTCCTTTGTCCTTTAAGGTGTCAACACTAGAGCTTCCAATCAACTTCTTCTAGTAGTCTTATTTGTCCTTCAAGAGACTACTCTTAGGCCTCCAACTTCACCCACCTTACAGTTGTCAAACTCCTTCTTGGCAAGCTAATATAGGGCTACTTTGAGCACCTACTTGTGGCCCCCCAACAACCACAAGATGCCCAATACACCTATGTCCAATCTAGACCCATCCACTAGCATTAATCAACTTCAAATACATATACATACCTTTGTCTGAGTTAGTGTTTACTACTATCAATCTGTGATATGGTTAGTGCATACTACAATCCATGTTAGCGCTAACAACAAGCTCCACCAAACCTCCTACAGTTGTGGCCTTCCTCCACCATAGGTCTGCTCCTCCTCGTTGCCTTCTAGGATAGGTTTCAGCCCTATTTTAGGCCTCACCGCACCCTCCCAAACTAGGGCACAAGGCTTTGCCCTTCTCCCAAGCACTATACAAGTCTGCGACTACCTTATAACCTGCCCAAACAAAGTTTCGATTTCCTATAAGGGAACAGAACTTTGCAGCTACCAAAACAAAGGAAAAATAACATTCAAACCAACATGAAAAGCAACCCAAAGTTCACTCAAACCACTCAGCCTGCACTCAAATCTATCTCGGCCTCCAAATAGTCACAAGATGCCTTCGCTAGCCTCCTCCTTCACTTGGAGTCTGCCCTAATTTGCGACCTAATCAGATGTATTTGTCTTGTCATTTAATGCACTTGGATGTCCTACTGAGGTCTCACAACATCTCTATTTCTATGATTCTTGTGGGTGATCAAACAGCCCTCCAAAGGGAACCTCTAACTCCAAGTTGACCTCAACTTGTTGACAAATTAGCCCACCTAAACATATAAAAATTAATAACTCTCTTTCTAGACCTCCAATATCGATGATTTTCGCGGCCCCCAGTTCCTTTTAGGGTCCTCTTTCATCTCCAATAGTCAAATCAATGATAACCCTCATAGTTTTGGCCCTGCATCTTTGGGTACAAAACCCCAAGCTTGGGTTCTAAGCCTACAAAAAGTACATTTGTGGTGCTCCTTCCTCGAAACCTCGAACCTTAGAGCTTAGAGTACTTTCCAAGCTATCAATCTCAACACTCCCTCTTTATGAGGGAGGTACTTCCAAGACTAGAAGTAATTCGTCATAATCATTGTCACAGTTGGCGACACTAGCCAACTCCTAGCGCTTATCATTGCAACAAATATTATAGCATGAATTACGCCTCTCTCAGAAGTGTCACTGTCACTGGAAGTTGCACCCTTACTCCCCACTGACCATGCACTCTTTTTGGGTTGCACATTCTCCCTCTGAAGTTGCAAACTGCCTCTAGAACCCAGCTCTCTCTGAACCTTTGGAACCTAGACCTTCTTCTCTGGAACCTGTACTTGCTCTTCTAGAACCTGCACCTGCTTCTCTAGAACTTGTACTTGGTTATGCTTCTTCTTCCCATGATCTATAGGCTTGCTCGTCAGCCTGTATAGACCATGCTATCTAACTCCATTCATAAAACCTGCGGAGCTAGAGCCTTTGGGCCTGAGTCTTGCCTTACCACCGTGTAACAGCACCTCAAACCCTTTTTGCTTGATCGCTAACAAACATCACATTATATATAAGCTCTAGTACAAACAGTTCATCTTGAACTCGCATCACTTGATCTGACTCCATCCTGAATGGCACAACACCTGATCCTCTGATCTTTTTCAAACACTTGCCAACCAATAGCATGTGCAATTTTGAGTCCCACTTAGCTAGTGTCTCAAACACATCTTGAGACACTGTCATATGCTTCGACGCTCCAGTGTCCACGTACCATGCAGCCTCGTCGATGGTACCCTATGAGAAATGATAAATCAATAAAAAGTCCTCACTCTCCAATCTCTTAGAGAGGTCTTCTGCCTCAGTAGAGGTAGCAACACCTGCAATTGCCTTCCCCTTCTTCTCGTCATCTCCTTGCTTCTTCTAAGAGCACTTCGTCGAATCATGACCAAACTCACCACAACTAAAACACTTAATCTTACACAAGTCCTTATGCTTTCCCTTCATTCTTGTTGTGAGTACCACGTCATCATTTGAAGCCTTCTTCCGATGAAGATCCCTATCTCACAACTCTTCCTGAATGAAGTCATCCCACAACCTGTTCAAGTATGGCAACTTCTCTCTGGCAACGATCCCCTTGATGAAGGGCTTCCATTCCTCGGTGAACCCTTTCAAAGCAATCCTTACCATCTCAGAATCTGTGATAGTTTCATCGATGGCGGCAAGCTCATCTTGAACCTGAGGCAACCTCAGTAGATACGAAGTCACCCCTTCACTCCGTATCATCTTGGTGGCCTTCAACGTATCCTATAACATCGATACTTTGTTCTCGTTCTTATTTTGGAACAAATTTTGAAGAGCTTTTCACATTTCATGGGCAGTGTTCTTCCTAGATAGATGAGGTATTAAGGAATCCCTGACACCATCTAGGATGATCAACTTCGCCTTCGTATCCAACTCTTCGTACACTTCCAACTCCTTAGAGTCAGTCGGCTTCTTAATTGCTTTCTCAACGAAGTCCCAGATCCTATTCACCATCAAAACCAACTTGATCCATTCCTTCCATGGACTATAGTTGGGCAACCCTTCCAACCTGTCCTCATACCAAACACCAATTTGCAACTTCAACATTGCTACGAGCCCTTCAATAACAATGTGACCAACTCCCTCTTAAGTTCTACTTTGTTGTACACACTCTAATTCACTAGCCCTTTCAAGTAGCTTTGATACCAAGTTGTTTTTCCATGGCATTGGAATCTATGTTAGGGTCTTAGAACCATTGTCGCTACCAATCCAATACCAAAACAAACTACTTTGCAAAACGGAATAAAATATAGCAGTAAATCTACTAGTGCATAAATATAAACAATTTTTTTCACGATTTTCTATAAACCAACTTCATTATATTAGCATCTTTAATCTGATATTCTAGGGCTCCCATACCAGGGATAATGGCCCTCATACATCCACTGATACAAGAATACAAGAACAAGATACTTTGATGATATAACTGATGTAGTTGACAATCACAACTCCTCTTGTTGTACCCTAAACACAATTGTTGGTCCTTGTGCTCCCAATCTGCAGCTCGTGCTTCTATCAATGGTCCTACTCCTTTAGGTCACTGAACATGGCTTCTCCACCTGCTCTCTAGTTGATTGGTAGTCCATCAACACATCCACACATAAAGACTCTTGTTGAGTTGTTCACAACTTCGTTTGTGAACAACTCTCAACTGCCCATAGCTGCTCCTCAACTCCTTTGGGACTTCTTCCCTATAATATCTTCCTATGTTGCTCCAATGAAGACAAACTTTGGGTCAGAAGGTTGCCACCTATCATTGCAAGATGTCCTTCTCCAACAATGAACTTGGGTTGGCTCACTTAGTTACCCTTTGTCCTTCAAGGTGTCAACCCAAAAGCCTCCAATCAACCTCTTCTAGCATTCCTTTTTGTCTTTCAAGAGACTACTCTTAGGCCTCCAACTTCACCCACCTTACAACTGCCAAAGTCCTTCTTGGCAAGTGGATCTAGGGCTACATTAAGCACCTACTTGTTGCCCTCCAACAACCACAAGATTCCCAATACACCTCTGTCCAATTTGGACCTGTCCACTAGCATCAATCAACATCAAATACATCATTACATACCTCTGTATGAGCTAGTGTTTATGTGTATCAATCAGCGGTCTAGTTAGGGCATACTACAACTACGTCAACCCTAACAGCAAGCTCCACTAGGTCTCACAACATCTCTATTTATATGCTACTTGTGGGTGATCAAACAGCCCTACAAATGACGCCTCTAACTCCAAGTCGACCTGAACTTGTTGACAAATTAGCCCACCTAAACATATAAAAATTAATATATCTCTTTGTATACCTTTGATCCCGATGATTTCCATGACCCCTAATTCCTTTTTCTTAGTTTATGTAGCATCAGAGGTGTTCTAGTCTCGAAACTTTATAGAGAGGCTAAAACGCAGGAGTTTTCCATAACCCATAAATCATTTCTAGAAATTACACCTAGAAGTGTCTCAATCAGATTATTAGCCTATTTTTAATTATTTCCTAAGTATAAACTTAGGAAAAGTGGCTAATTAATCATAATTAATTGAGATGAGGCATGAATTCTCTAGAAACTCACACGGATCAACTGGGAATTAATCTTAGCCCTTGATTAAGTTTTAATCTTGGTTGTTGGAGTCCAAAAGAAGATTATAAGAAGAAGTCAATGGGTAGATAGAGAAACCAATAGCAGATACTTAATTGCTCAGAGGGTTCAATTTTCCCAGTAGCAGAGATTAAGCATTGGGAATCGAGTCAGCAAGCTGGTAGCAAGTGTCAAAGGGGCAGGGGCAATAAAGTCAGAGGAAGTTTTCCAGATACGATGAGTTCTTTGCAGAGAGACAGAGTTTTTCTCTAGGACGTAGTGTAGACCCTCAAAGGGTTTTGTTGAGAGGAAGGCATCTTCAGTTCTAGAGGTGGGGAAGGCATCCTAGAGTGTCGAAGAAGCATTTTCCTAATCAACAACGAGGAGGACGGCTAGATTGGTAGTCAATTCAGTCAACACATGTGGTATGCATCTCCAGTGCGACGCAGAGCCTGTGCAGGCCCAGTTCGACAGCTAGCCTTTCAAAGCTCAGATAGTGTCAGAATTGCTTGGAGTGTGGGTAATTTCCCTCAAGAATATTTTGCCAGTAATATCTCTACAAGATTGTCAGTTTTCAGCATCTAGATTGTACTTAGATATTTCACTGTTGCATAATAATATAAAACCCTCAGTTGCTACACCAGTTTTCCCAAGTTGGGTTTTTCCAGTGACATTTTTCCAAAAATAATTGTGTTAATTTTTATGTGCCCTAACATATTTCTCAAATTTCCAATTTATCTTACGCAAAATCTTTTTTTTTTGAAGTTTGCAATCGTGAATTATTCATTTTGTGTGGGCGAACAAACTGTTAATTAATTTATAGTTAGAAGAATAATTTCCAGTCACTGCAATAAAATTTCATAGCGAAATTTTCTGAGTTGTAAGATAATTTCGTAGTGCCGAAATTTTCCCATGGTATCAAAGCATGATTGATCAGAAGGGGAAGCTTAGAAGTGAAGGCAGAAAATTTCGATGTTTAGAAGGAGCAGCAGGCCGAAATTTTCTGGTGTTGCGCAGTGCTTAAGCAAGGCAAATCAAATTGCTTGGGGAAGTCTGATTTTTCAATGCAAATTAGTAGAAAAATTCAACTTGCCAGTTGAGTGATTCCAGTAGGCAGAGGGAGTAGCAATCTAGTGTTTTCGTTGGGAAAATTCCTTGTTTAGGCGTAGAAGGGTTTTACAACAGTTTGCAGTAGCAGAATCAATGCCAGGTGCAAGAGAAATTGCCCACACAAAGGGAATTTCTCTCAGAGGGTTTCTAGTTTCAGAAATCCAAAATTTCCAGTTGCAGGCGATAGTAGCAGCAAGCAGATCTTCGCATTCCAAGAGGGAGTACGAGTAGCAGTCAAGCAGGAAGGAGGAGATTCTTGTTTATTTTCCCAATTTTTGGTTTCGTAGATTTTGCATCTTTGCAGAGATGGTCGAACGAGATTGCCAGAGGAGGTCGTGCGAGTTAGCCTAAATTCAAATCTAGGCAACAAATCGACTCCCAGTTGCTAGAGACAGGTGTCAAAGGAAGTATGAGTTATCCACTGCGAGTTGCAAAGCGAAGAAGTGTCCTAGAAAGGGACCAAGCTCAAAAGGAGATAGTGAGGCACCAGATCCAAGTGGAGGAGTATGAGACTCCAGTGTGCTAGATGGGCAAGGTCCAGTGCAGTTGCAACAAGGAGATCAGTCAAATCAATTCAATTTTGTTGCAGTGGGCACATCACCCTTGCTACAGGGTCCCATAGTATCATAGTAGCAAGATTCGGTGTCAGCAAGCGTTATCGATCACTTAGATGGCAGTTGCCGATCTAGTTGCAGTCAATACACATGAGACAATTGCAGAGCTAGATGTAGTGACATAGGAAGTGTGAATTGCACAGTTGCAGTATGCAAGTGCAATTCCATCCAAAAGATTCCCAGTGCAAATCTTTGCAGTCCAATTTCCAATATAGGAGGACAATGCAAGTTGCCAGGAGGGAGCAGAGAGATTCCCCATAGGGAGATCTAACTCAGAGGAAGTCTAGTTTTAGAGGGAGCAGCCCTATGGAAGCTAGTACTTCAAGATTTGGGGAGATCATACTCATTATTGCAGTAGTTGCAGCAGCAGTGCAGAAGCATCGGCGGAGCAGTCACAATAGTGGTGCGAAAGCATCAACAAAGCAGTAGTAGCAGTAGTGCTTTAGCATTAGCGGAGCAGTTGCAGCAGCAATATGAGTAGATAAGACTTTGTGATGTATGCAGCTATACCTCCAAGAGTGAGGTGGTGCGACATGGAGTTATAGTCCCAGAGTTCCAGAGTTTGGGCAGGGTCCATTGACGTGTCCTCCTCATGGATCATTACCTTGCTACAGTGGCCCACAGTGTTTAGTAGCAAGATGGATCAATGTCAGTGATGCAGTCAGAGTGGCAGTTGCAGACAGGTGTTGAGGAGCGCAGTGCAGTGTTGGCAACAGAGTGGCTCAGAAGCAGAGTCAGCAGTAGCAGAGATTCCTAGTGGATAGTGCATTGGCTAGTAGCAATCAGGACTCAGGAGAAAAGTACATCATAATGAACACAATGGATTCAACATTTAGGATACTTCTCAGTTGCAGTAGTTGCAGTAGCAGTAGCAACACATGAGAGGGGACTTGTAGTGCAGATGCAGAGTTGGCAACAATATAGCAATGTCAGCAGCAGCACAAATGCAGCATCAAAGTTGCTTAGTAGTTGGTGGGCAGTGGAAGGCAGTCACAGTGGCCAGACATTAGGTCCATTGAGGTGTCCTCATGGATGATTACCTTGCAGTGTTTAGTAGCAGAATGGATCTGTGTCAGTGATGCAGTCAAAGTGCTAATTGCAGGCAGGTGTTGAGGAGCACAGTGCAGTGTTGGCAACAAAGCAAGTGGCTCAGAAGCAGAGTCAACAATAGCAGAGATTCCCAATGGACAGTGCAGAGGCCAGTCGCAAGCAGGACTCATGAGACAGATGCATCATACTGAACACAGTTGATTCAACATTTAGGATACTTCTCAGTTGCAGTGGTTGCAATGGCAGTAGCAATAGATGAGAGGGAGTTGCAGTGCAGATGCAGGGTTGGCAGTGGTATAGCAGTGTTAGCAGCAGCACAGATGCAGCATCAAAGTTGCGCAATAGTTGGTGGGCAGTGGCACGCAGTGATAGTTGGAAGACATCAACAGCATGACCATAGTTTTAAAATTATGTCAGTCTGAACCAAAAAATGGTCAAACAAACCAATTCATTGGCCAAACCAAGAAAACCAGTCAATAACCTCATTCACCCTTTTTTTAGATAAATCGGGCATAAACCGACCGGTTTATGATGAAAGCGATCGGTTTTCCCATAAATCGACCGGTTTATGACGAAAACGATTGGTTTTCCCATAAACCAATCAATTTATTCCCATAAACGAGTCAGTTTCGTCATAAACCGTCTGATTCATTGCCAGGTCGGCCACAGACCCATTAGAGGCATTCTTGGAGGCCTATGAGGTGGTTTGACGGGAAAATAAGGGTTGTTTCCCTCCAAAAACAACCCCTCCAAGCCAATAAAAGGAGGTCTCTCTTCTCAGTTGCCTCACACATCTCATTTAGAATTTTTGTGAGCTTCATTGTGAGCTTGGGGAGTGTTGAGTGTTTATTGGAGTAGTGGAACAACAGATAGTTTGAGCTAAGTAGTAGCCACCATGCCACCAAAAGCCAAGGATACTGCATGGCGTCATTGTGATATGATTGATGGCAAAATGATTTGCAAATATTGTCAAAACTCTATTGGAAGAGGGGGTATTAAAAGGTTCAAGCAACACTTGCTGGGATAGGAGGCCATGTAAAGCCATGTGGAGCACCGAATGAAGTAATGGGACATATTAAAGGAAAATACCTTCATAAGTTTGAGACTCAAGTCAATGGACCAACAAAGAAGTTTGTGACTCAAGCAGGTGCAAAGTTTGAGAGTCGAGACTCAACCGAGTTTAATCAAGATGAGAAGTTTCAACTTTCATGTGATAATGTTGATCACTAATATCATATATGTAGACTTGTAGTAGGTCAATGGCCCCATAGCTTGTAGGCTTTGTTTTTGGACTCTAGAGGCCATTTAGAGTCTCATTGATTATATATTTTGTTGCTAATATGTATTGCACTTGGTGCCATTTTGATATATTCACCTTTACATGGTATATATATGAGCAACTTCGCATATTTTGTGTCTATTTGTTTGGAATCATGGTTTTAAATCTTAAAGATAGTTTTTTTTCATTAAAAAATAATTATTCCATGTGTTTTTTAAAACTGATTCACTGAGATCTAGCCAATCCCAGTTTGACCGGTTCTGGTTTGAAACCTGATTTATTAGGTGGACCGGTTTGGACACTGGTTCCAGTTTTTAAAACTATGAATGTGACAGAGGGTGGTACAGAGACAAGGTGTTGTGACAGATTGTGCAGAACTAGAGAGATCAACTTCCTCGCTAAGAGGGAGTGTTGGTTTATGTAGCAACTGAGGTGTTCTAATCTCGAAAATTTGTGGAGAGGCTAAACCACAGGAGTTCTCCATATCCTAGGAATTGTTTCTGGAAATTCCACACAGAACTATCTCAGACAGATTATTAGCCTATTTTTACTTATTTCCTAAGTCTAAACTTAAGAAAGGTGGCTAATTAATCATAATTAATTGAGATAAAGTGTGAATTATCTAAAAACTCACACAGATCGACTAGGAATTAATATTGGCCCTTGATTAAATTTTAATCTTGGTAGTTGGAGGTCCAATAAAAGATTATCAGAGGAAGTCAATGGGTAGATGGCGAACAAACTAGTAGCAGATACTAGTTGCTCAGAGGGTTTGATTTTCCCAGTAGCAAAGATTCAACAGTAGAGATCGAGTCATTGAGCGAGTAGCAGGGTGTAAGAGGGGCATGGACAGTGAAGTCGGAGGAAGTTTTCCAAATCTAGTGAGTACCTTGCAAAGAGGCCGAGCTTTTCTCCAAGGGGTTGCGCAGAGGCAGCGTAGACCCTCAAAGGGAAGTTTTACTTTTGCTGAGGGGAAGACGTCTTCAGTTCTAGAGGTCGGGACCAGATTGTCGGACAATCATTTCCCTAATTAGTAGCAGTCAAGATGGCTAGATTGACAGTCGATTCAGGCAACATGTGTGGCAGGCAACTCAAGTGTGACGCAGAGCCTGTGCAGACACAATTGGATGGCTAGCGTTTCAGAGCTCATTCAATGTCGGAATTGCTTAGAGTGAGGGTAACTTCCCTCGAGATATTTTTGTCAGTAATTTCTCTGCAGGATTGTCAATTTTCGGCATCTAGATTGTACTCAAATATTTCACTGTTGCATGATAATATAAAACCCTCAATTGTTGTACCAGTTTTTCAAAGTTGTGTTTTTCCGGGGACATTTGTCCAAAAATAACTTCGTTAATTTTTATTTGCGCTAGCATATTTCTCAAATTTCCAGTTTATCTTCCTTAGAATATTTTTTTTGTGAAGTTTGCGGTAGTGAATTATTTGTTGTTTGTGTGGGCAAACAAATTGTTAATTAATTTACAGTGAGAAAAATAATTTCCAGTCACTGCAATAAAATTTCTTAGCTACAGAATAATTTCGTAGCGCCGAAATTTTCACACTTTTAGGGTCCTCTTTCATCTCAATAAGCCAACTCGACAATAACCCTCATGGTTTTGGCCCCACATCTTCAAATACAAAACCTCAAGCTTGGGTTCTAAGCCCACAAAGCACATTTGTAGCGCTCCTTCCTCCAAACCCGAATCCTAGGTCTTGGAATACCTCTTGTTACCGCTCAAACTAGCAGTGGGCGTAAAGGGGATTCCTAGAGGGGACAGCGGTGAGGCCAAGGGCATCAATGGAGACTTAGCCCATTGTCACCTCAGCTAAGACTCCCTACTCTTTACAAAGTTTCACCGATTGGAGGAGACCCAGTATTTGGAAGTCACTTGTGAAGGATGAATCAACAAATGGATGTGAACTAACTTTAATGATCATTTTCCTAGAAGGGAGGTAAAGAATGGAGCTTACTTGCTCTTCAAGCAAGGTACAAAGATTTCTAGGATAAGGAGGTGAGGATTTTTTGTTCGAGGAATATGCCTTGTAAAGGAATTTCCCAATCCTAAAATCCTTATCGAACTTGACTTCCTGAATGGTTCTTGAAGAATTAACTTTTCAAAGGTATGGGACCACACGAGACCAAGTGGACCCAGCCTAGGTTAAGGAGAGATTCTAGCAACCAATGATGTTTTTAACCCAGACAAGGGGAATGGATGAAAGCAAGAATTTCCAAAAAGGGTCAAATTGATCCTATGAGGTGCTAGCCTAGGGAATACCAAGGTAAAGTTTGATCTCAGAGCTAGAGCTTGGGATATCTCACAACTCCACCATCGAAATGGCTTCAAATTGTAGGAGGCCTTGAGGACACACCAGTGTGGTAGAGGCTAAGAGATCGAACTTTTTCTATGGCTATTTTGTCGGGAGAGTGATGCCCTAGGTGACCCAACTTGGCTAGACCTCGAAAATAAGGGGAAAAGGTGGAGAAAAATATTCTTTGAGTGATCACCTATTGGTGGACCGATGCCTAATCCCTTGGGGAGAATGGATTCTAGGAGAATGATGAAAAAGGAACTCATATTTCGGTCAGGGAGGCCTTAAGGACTACTTCGCTTGTCCTTTAGGGCAAGAAGAAAAAACTTCAAAGCTTTTATACTTCACTTGGCAAAAAGAGGTGGCTTATCAAGATAGATTCACCGGTGGAATTATCCCTAGGAGATTTCATTCAGATACATGGCCCAAACATTGAAAGATGCTATATAGAAACAATAATTCCACAATTTTGCAATTATGCAATGCCGCAATTAGCCCTAATATAGCGAAAATCCCATTCAATGCATATGACAAAAGTAAAACAAGAATAGCATTAAATGTGTGTACTTACATGTAATAGAACATATCCAACCATCAACAATTCGACAATAAAGAAGCTCTAAGATAAAATACTCCAATCCAAACATCAAAATTCATCCATGCTCCAATTCCTCATCCTAGAAAAAAGTGTGAAATTCTCTAAAGAGAATAATGATCCAATCCAAAGTGATGATACAAATGAATTCATGTCTCTCCTACTGATACACTCATTAGCAACTCGAATTACCTAATTTGAGCCTACATTAGCCCATCAACTAAAATAATGTGCAAAGAACTATCTATTGGTGACAAGCCCACCAAACTAGCTCATAAATAAAATAATAGGCATCCCAAGACGTCGAATAATCAATGATGCATGTCATTGGGCTCTCTAAGAGAGCCTGATGAAGTCCATAAGTGCCAAAATGATGAGTTGGACTTCTAAAAGAAATGGGCCAATTGGCCCCTTGTCCTCCACATAATAAACCTATGGTGCTCCCAATGGCTGTGAGGGCACACAAGTGACCTCATGGGTCTCCAAGTAAGCCGAAGACGCTTGTAGACCATTTGTAAGGGCTTAGATGATGGTGTAAGTGATGTCATATCAACATACAAGTCATGGGTCATCTACCAAGTGCATGGTACATCTATGGGCTTGGCTAAGGAAAGGTGAACCAGGTGCATCTTCTTTGTCTAATAGGTGAATCTCGAGCACTCTCTGAACATCTCTAGGGATATATGGAGTTTTTTCTACTGTTGTGGAGGCCCATGGCTCTCAACACACACCCTACACGTGCCAATGTAGCCCTCTAGAGGGTTAGGACCCCGTATAGGGAGACCAAACACAAGATGTAGACCACCTGCAATTTGACATAAGATCCAATGTGCCCCCTAGCCTTCCAGTACAACAAGTCATCAAGGAAATCGAGTAAAAGAGCTTACAAACCATGGACAACAAGTGGGGACTTCATAATGGCATGCCCTTTCATAATGGCCTTTGGCATGTGCTAATGTCTCCATGCTCCAAATGGGGTTAACCAAGCATCCTATTAAGTGGTTTCTACTTCTTAAGGGGATAATATGTCCAAGGTACATCCTCCAAAAGGTGGTGGCACGTGGTAGAGGGATGAATGGAGTAGGGAATGTAAAGGGCCAACCCTAAGCCAAATGTTGGGGTACAATGGTAGCTAGTAAAGGGGAAGCTCACACTTGGGTATATAATGTATAGGAGGTAGCAATCGTGGTACAAGAGGTGCCCCGACCTTCATTTTTCCACCCTTCTTTGTATGCCTTTCGCCTTTTTATGATTTTTCTTTAATTAACTGCTCAGGACTCAAGGGGTAAGAGCATGATGTATGAGATATAGCAGTGGACACCCCCTCTCAAGGTAGGGCGGTTCATTGCACACCAGGGGTTGGGACAATCATGGGTTCCTAGATGATGAAGGAGGCTCATAGAGCCTGTATGAACCAGGGTGTTGGCCATGAAGATGGGGTAGAGCTTATGGATTGGCTTTTGCCAAGATGCTAAATGTGTTTTTCCCAACCATATTTCGAATATTGTGGTACATTTCTTGTTGAATGTGGCCAATTATGCTTTTATTTTTCTTTTTAGCTGCATCAACCATGGGGACATCATTCCAGGCCTAGCCCAAGGTGTGGGCAAGGGGAAGGGGGGAGCTAACCCTATGTGGACCCAGTAGAGGAATGTGGACCCAGGTGGGAAAAAGGATGAATGGGGCTATAATGAGTGCAAATAGGGCAACATATGTTTATGAGGGAGCGGGACCACACAACCAAAATCAAGTTTTCCCATGAAGTACCATCCTTAAAGCCAAATGGACAGTAAAAGAAATCCCATGGGGCTAGAATGCAAGGTTAACATCCAAAAGGGGTCTACGGGACAAGAGTACAAACCTAGCCCATTCTTTTCGTTGAATCCCCCCCATTAATTCATGCCCAGAAGTGTCCATGATAAGCAAACTATAATACTCAATTACCAAATGACAAGGCATACCTTTAGGTTCGGGAGGCCAAACTTTACACATGCGATCGTGGTAGATGGGTGAGGGACCACATGGCTAGCTCAGGGGGTGGAGAAATGGCACAACGAGCTAGTTGGTGACTACAAGGGGCCGCTAGCTACTGGCTAAGGACCATCTTGGAGAAAAAATTTCTCCTAGGGATATCGCCCACAAAATCTTGAAGACTCTAGGGCAAATGTAGTTAGTGTGATTCTTCTTAGCATGATAACTATTTGTGAGGTATTTTAACTTTTTCTTATTAGCACAATCTTCTCTTGATATCATTAATGTGTGTATTTCTTACTTCATCAAACAGTTACCAAAATATAAGAGACAAGAACACAAGATGTTGGCTTTCTACCAGGGCCAAAAACTCTCCCTCTTGGAGAGGAAAACCCGCACAAAATTCTTCTTATAGAGATTCCAATTGACGAATACCAAGACCATGACTCTTGACCTATCATGCCACTCCAAGACCAAGACAACAATCCTCTTCTTTGTCACTGCTGAGATCATCATCACTACTGCTTCATCATTGATCCATCTTGACTAAGATCATTGTTGCACACTGAGATCATCTCTACCACCATTACTGTTGCACCTTGTTGCACTACCATGGAGATCTTCATTACTTTTGTGTCCTCACAGAGATCTTCTCCACAAGAAAGAGATATGAGATATATAGTAGAGTTGCACTTAGATTCACCGAGACAGTGATATTCTCCATTAAGGTCTTGACTGTAGTTATACTCAGACCATTATTAAAACTGTTATGACTGCTTCTTGACTGAGACAGAGTGTCACTTCAGAAATTTTCTTTTCACACATGTCGAGATAGTGACGCTGCTTCACTGTGTTAGTAGGCCAAGAGTATGACCATTATTGAGACCTTCATTACTACTGCTTTACTGAGATAATGATTGTTATCCTTGTACCGAGATTATGATTGCAAGTATGTTGAGATTGCCATCACCGAGGAGTATTAGAATGCAATTTTCCTCACAGTAATTGCCTACGAAATTGCAGAGGCATCCGAGAACCTTCCAGCACCCATCCGAAGTTGTGCCATCCGAGATCCTGCACCTCCTGTACCCATCCAAATTTTTAACCTGTGACAAACCGGAAAATCTCAGACAAGTCTGAGTTCTATGTCACTGTTTTCCGGATACCCTAACTGGGTAAATATAGTGGTGTCATCCCCATATTTAGCCAACCTATCAGTGTGAACATATGTGTCTCTATTTTCAAGCCGACATGACTTTTATTTAGTTCATTTGTTGGTCGACTTCATCCAGAGGATTGTGCTTGTCTTGGAGGGTTGTTCTAGACATTCGGTTTGATCCATATACATTACACATAGGCTCAAGAAGAGCTCTTCAGTTTTCTTTTGGCTCTTTGACTTTCCTAGACCTATGGAATGAGCAACAAACTCATTCATATAATTTATAAAAATAATAATTCTTTTTCTTGACAAGTACAAAGAAAAAATTTACATTGACAAATACCGAACCTAGTTACCCTTTTCTTCAACACAAAATGGTGGGTAACACCTCCCAAGCTACCAATTTCAACAAGGTAGGCATTTGTTGTAGCATGATTTTTTTGGATGCTAAAGGCTATCTACAGCCAGTTTGTTGATGTATTTTCGATTCAGACATGGATTGCACTCGATGTTATTTTTGTCATGTGCACCTTTACATGATATACAAATGAGAACTTTGCTTATTTGTGCATAAATGATTTGAATTCATATGGATGTACATGAATATATATTTTTTTCTTTAAAATTTGATTTTTTCGTGTTTTTGGCCGACCAGTATTTTTACTAGTTTTGGCCAGCTTCTTGTTGAAAATCAAAAAGGCAGAAAGATTTTCTTGTCTTGACAATTACTTGAGATATTCTAATATTCTTATTAACTTCCTTTATGTTCTTTTATCTTCTTTTTATCAAGCAATTATCAAATCAAAAGCATGAAGATCAATGCCACCAAATATAGGCAATCAACCATGGCAAAACCCCTATAAAGGGGAAAACCGAGTCAAACTCTTCCACTAGTAGATTCAAATCAAATTGAGACAATCCAAGACCTTAAACCTAGACAGAGAACCTTTTACAATCCACCAAGCCAGCCTCTCAAGAAAATTTACCAAACTCCAAAAGTCAACTTAAGATCAAACTGCAACTAAATTGCATCAAGCTCGGAATTTCGGCCCTAATGCTTAAGAACTTCGGCCTTGCTTCAGATCTGTAATTCCAGCTTTCCTACAACATCCAAATCTTGCACGTGTGAGACAAAAACAAGAGAGAAACTACCTTCTTGACTTCGCGCTAGGGTTTCTTGGCTTTCTTCAAGGAATTTCACACCTACCTCTCTTCTTTAAGTTTCAAATCGAACTTGCTTGAGTGAGTACACAAATGAGGTCGAATACTTGCTATTTATAGTGGTTTGAGGCTCCTTTCTGAGCCTGACTTGTAGAACTTGAGGCCGACTAGGTAGGGGAGGTCTATTTGACCAAAATACACCAAAAATAATTTTCTTTCTTGATATACAAAGCCCAATAAGGGTCTATTAAATGATGACAAGAACTAAGACTCATGACATAAACCCTAGAAGTCTACAATGGAGGCTTTGACCCAAAAATAAAATAATAAAGCATGAAACCCATGCTAATAAATATTTTTTCTTTTATAATAAAATTTATTTTTCCTTCTTTTTGACAAGTACATTACATTACGACTCAAATATAATTATGAAGACCGAAACTAGTTACATTCTTCAACACTTCTGACCAGTTCCTGGTTCAGAGGGTTTTCCAGTTCGGTTCTAATAAAATTGACCTACATACATGAGACTCTCTCCAATGCACCTCGTAACCCTACAGCTGCTCAAGTTACACCTCTCAATCAATCACTCCATTGAGAAAGGTACTCTTCACATCCATCTAATCTATCCTCCACCTCATCTGTAAAGCAATAGATATAACAACCTTAATAGAAGTATACCTAACAACTGAAACAAATATCTCCTCATATTCCACTCCCTCCCTCTAGGAAAACCCTCTCGCCATGAACCTACCCTTATGCTTCGCAACACTGCCATTTGCAACATCTTTGATCTTGTCATTGATGTCAATCCAAGCAATAGCCAATAGAAGCCCCGCATTTGTTGAGGTAAATAAATGGGAATATCATTGAATTTGCAAGCAAGACCATCATAGGATGATAGTACCTGTGATATCATTTTTAATGGTAGGTGGCATGCCACATAGCTCCTCACGGTCGAGGAGATATGCTTTTCAAAGATGAAGCCCTGAATGTGTGGTTAATGTGCCCCATATGAATGATCAAAGGAGGTCTTATTATTGGTCAAAATTTGGATTCATATTTAAGAAAATGTGAATAAATATTTTTTGGTCTTGGTTGTTACAAGTATTAATCTAATCACCCTCAAAAGGAGAATTTTGCTACTGGAAGATGGTGTAAAAAAAAAGGAATTGTTGAAATGTGTAACTAGGTTCAATCTTCATAATGTCTAAAGTAATCATGATTTTATGTATTTGATGAAAAGACAAAACGAAATTTTATTATTATTATTTTGAAGCATGGGTTTCATGCTCAAGGTTATTTTATTTGTAGGTCAATCACGTATTGAGTGCTTCTAGGATTTTTCATAGACTTAAGAAGTCAATTGAGTCATTGTAATATGTAAAGACCTTATTGGGCATCATGTATCAAGTCAAAGAAATTTATGTAGGTCATTTTGAGTCATGGAAGACCATCCAAGATCAAGTCAACCTAGCTACAACAAGTCGGCCTAGATGAAAGGACAAGTCGACGTCATTAAGGCTATTCAACCACCATGAGAAGCCTATATACAAGGGAGGCATCAACTTCATTTGAAGGACAGCAATTCAAGTTCATTGAAGCAGAAAACAAGTTCTATCAAGGGAAAAAAACCCTTTTAGCCAGCAAGAAAGAAAGAGGACATGTTAATTTTAGATAACAATAGTATGTTTTATGCTTAAGAGCAATTTACTTCAATTTTTCTTATTAGCCCAATATCAATTTCCAGATTAGCAAGCACATTAACATGATAGTAAATGCAGATAAAACATAAATAAACAGCAGAAGACAAGCCAAGACAAGAGGACACAATATTTGGCGGATGCCAGGGAAAAACCCAATGTGGGGAAACCCTTTGATCAAGTCACCTTATTATTCTTCAAAAGTTCAACAGAGAGAGAGTAATTTATACAAAATTCACTTGCCTAAACACAGTCAAATTTGTCAAGTCAAACTGCAATCAACAGGATGCCCTAAACAGAAAGTCAACATTGGTCAAATCAGCGGAATTACTCCTCCAAATCAGCGCGGCCAAACCCAGTCAATTCGGCATCCAACAACAATCCAAATCAGCCCCAAACAGTCATGAAGAAATCGGTCAAACTTGTTCAACGCACAGTCAAACCTGCAGTCAACCATGGTCAAACAACACAGAAAATCTTGATTTTTGTGCCAAAGAATGTGGCCAGCCCAAACAAAAATATTCCCACAAAAATCACAATCAAACAAGGTCAAATGTTGCCTGGTCAATGCTAGTCAAACTTGCTGCAACTTGGTCAACGCAAAAATCAAAAAACCCTAGTCAAACTTTCGCACATGTGGAGGAGGAGAAGGTTGTCTGAAATTTGTACGACCCAATCAGATGAGGAGAGAGAGATATGTGTGAGATGAATGAATGCCCAAATGAAGTAGATAATCCTATTTATATGCATCGTTACGGGTGAGGAGACATGACTTTTGGGCTTTTGAGCCTACATTAGATTGTTGACCGACCTTGACAATTTGTCCATAGAAGAAATAAATTCATAATTCCATTTATACATGTCAGAATGAGATGATCTTTAGATCAATCCTACACCTCTCGGAAAGAGGAATCCAACAAAAACATCATCTCCATCATATGAGCTATCCAAGGTGGAGTTTGGCCTTAGTTGCCAAATTTAACACTCCCTCTCAACTAGGGAGAACTCCACCTCCCAAACCATCCGACAATCTGTACCATCCCTGTCATCACTGCTCTGCTTTCGTGAACCATGAAGAAATGATCGAGAATGTATCATACCATTCTCTACTAACCAGAAATCAGTCTCCAATAATCGAGTGTATCACACTACTCTCCACTAACCCGAAGTCAGGCTCCATTGATCCCAAATCAATATCAAACATCCTAGCATAGGGAGTATGGTAGTACATGATGCATCCATCGGGAGTACTATGGTCCCTATCCTCATTTCCCTACTCATTGGCTAGATGAGAGGTACTTCCCATGAGTCCCAGACTGCATGGGTAGGATGTATCCGCAGGAGCAGGTGAACCACTCATCCTACTCATATGCCATAGGAGAAGGTGAACCACTCATCCTATGCATATCTACCCCATCATGGGGTATCATAGGGAAAGGTGAACCACTCACCCTACGGTCGCTCATCGCTCCAAGAAGTACCCCAAGCCCCCCGAAGCACCTAGAGCTCAATATCAAATCAAACGGGACCCTCATACGAGGGTCTCTCCACGAATCCAAGTCATTCACAGAAGGTTAAGAATTTGACCTTCCCCAAGGGCTTCATAAGAATATTTGCGACCTGATCATCAGTCCCAATATGACGGAGCTTTATTGCTCCCCATCGTACCATATCTCGAATAAAGTGGTAACCTGATATCAATATGCTTGGACTAGTCAAGAAACACGAGATTCTCAAAAAGACGAATCCCACTTTGGTTGTCGCAATAGATCACGATGGTATCAACCACATGTCCAAACAGCTTCACATGAGGCCATACTAGCAGCAATGTATTCAGCCTCATCGGTGCTCAAAGCAACCGACTTTTGCTTCCTAGTGATCCAGGATATTGAAGCAGAACCTAGAGAGAAGCAACATCCAGATGTGCTTTTACGATCCACCACACTGCCAGCCCAGTCAACATTAGAATAACCATGGAGCCTCACATTCCCGGCAGTGTATCTCAGTCTAGACTCCAAAGGTGATTATGCCCCGGAGATATCTCAAGAGATTTTGACTCAATGTATTCACTGTAAAACATATGTCTATACGGGAGTGCACCAAGAACATCAGGGCCCCCACAAGTTGAAGATACTCAGAAGGATTTCCCAAATCGGGCCTAGCAGCACTTCCGCATAACTTCTTGAAGTTAAGTTCCATCGGAGTAGTCATGGACTTACAATCCACCATCCCAAATCTTTCAAGTACCTTCACAATGTATTTTCCTTGAGAAAGTAAAATCTCACCTGGCTTTTCACAGACCTCCAACCCTAGGAAGTAATGCATCAATCCTAGGTCCTTCATCTCGAATTCGGAAGCCAACACCCTCTTACATTGATCAATAAGAGAGTTTGCACCTATCAAAAAGAGATCATCCACAAAGTACCAAGATGAGAGGTCTATCATTCTCAACATTAAAGTAAAGGTTTGGTTCAATGTCACTTCTTGTAAATCCCAGCTTCATTAGATAGCTATCGATCCTCTCATACCAAGCCTAGGGTGCTTGCTGCAACCCATAGAGGACTTTCTTCAATCTGCATACATGTGTCTGACAATCTTGAACTTCGAACCCCTCAAGTTGTTCTACATAGACTTCCTCCTTAAGTGAACCATGCAAGAAGGCAGTCTTGACATCCATCTGATGAAGATTCCATCCTTGTGTGGCAGCAAGGGCTATAATCGAATGGATGGTGGTGTAGTGGATAAACGGTGAAAATATCTCATCATAATCTACACCTTCCTTTTGAGAGAAGCCTCGAGCAATGAATCTAGCCTTGAACTTTTCGACACTTCCATCAACTCAATGCTTGATCTTGAAGAGCCATTTCGAGGTGACAACGGATTTGCCCTTGGGTCTAGGAACCACATCCCAAACATCATTCTTCATAATTGACTCATACTCTTCGTTCATTGCATCCTTCCAAACCTGGTGTTTGGCAGCTTCTTCGAATGTGCAAGGCTCAGATTGAACAATGGTGCTCTTAGCAGTTAAGTACCCTTGGTACCTATTCGGCTTGTTACTTTCACGAAATGTCCCCCTAGGTGCAACATGTCTCTAGGCATCTTCGAGAGTCTCCCTAAGCCATGCAGATCTCTTTTTCGAAGAGGAAGGCTCATGAGGGGGTGGATCAATGGGATCCAATGGTCTTTCAGCATTGAGCATCAGCTCATCCTGCGGTTCTCCTTGCTTTCCAGAATCTGCTTCTTTGTCCTTCCTTGGAAGAAGAAGGTTACTAATCTTCCCAAGGGCAGCATCCTCATCAAAAGTGACATCATGACTTATCTCCAATTCTCTTTGACAAGGCACATAGATTCTATATGCCTTAAAAGTTTCATTGTAGCCCACAAATGTTCCTTTCTTCCCAGAAGCATCCAATTTGCTTCTATTTTCTTTCGGCACATGAAAATATAAGAGGCTACCAAAAATTCTAAAGTGAGAAACATCAGGTTTCTGTTGGAAACACTAAGAAGGGGGGTGAATCAGTATTCCTTTTCAATTGTTATTTTTACTAGTTAAATCATTTATATTTAAACACAAAATGAACAATAGGAATAAATTCTTTTATTAATATAATCTTTACAATAAATCAAGTACAATGTATATAAGGCTCCAACCTGTTGCCAAGCACCAACTTGGACTTTTTGTGAGGCTCCAACCTCGAGGGCACCAACCATGTCTTGTCAAGGCACCAACCTTGGATTTAGGAGCACCAACTCCAAGGACACCAATCCTTCCAATTCTGAGGCACCAACCCCAAGGGCTTCGACCCTATCTTGTCAAGGCACCAACCTTGGATTTAGGAGCACCAACTCCAAGGACACCAATCCTTCCAATTCTGAGGCACCAACCCCAAGGGCTCCGACCCTATCTTGTCAAGAAATGTTTTGATTATATTACACTGCTCTCAAAATCTTCTTCACTGTGTTCTGTCAATCTACAGCTTCACTGTTGCATCAATGACAACCTGTCTTCATATGAAGGAGTCTTCACAATACTTCATATTGCCGAAACAGAGTCTGCAAAGTTACCTCATGATCATTTCAAATAGCCATCATAATCTACAAGAGTCTTCACACAACTTCAATGTGTCTACAATGAACTGCACTAAGCTCTGCACAAAAACAACTCTCTGTTTCAAGCCTCTGTTCTCACTGTCACAGTAAATGCTTCAGGAGTGACTTCTTTAGAAGAGTGACTATCGCAGTTTCATATTGAGCGTTCAATTAAAACAACCCTGTTCATACTCAAATAATCTTCTTAGATCCACAACGTGTCCTTTTGAACTGTTATCTCAATCACTGTCAAACACAGGTCTGAGCCTTTCAATAAATAACCCAGTCAACATAATGTTCGACCTTCAGCTTCCTTCTTCTTCCGTTGGACCTTTCCTCTTCCTTCTTCGCTCGCTCGACCTTCGGCTTCCACTTTTGTTCGCTCGACCTTTGGCTTCCTTTTTCGCTCGCTCGACCTTTCGACTTCTCAATCTTCGGCTTCCTCTGTCTCTTCAAGTTCATGAGTTGTGAACTATTACTTCTTCTCTCTGTTAGATGTCCGAGATCAATTACCTGAAGTGAAGCGTTTCAACTTGTATATATGTGAGTTTTGCCAATAACCAAAAGACATGTTCATTGGGAGCAGAAGCCGACTTCTGAGTTGGCATATTAAAATTATATCAAAGCGTCTTTCATCCATAGACTTGATTATTCACGAAAAATCATATAAGAGAGGCTATACCCATAGGGAGGTCCCACATGCCACAACTACCTCAATCGCAATCGCAACTTTCGGAGGTCTTTTACAAATCGTGCCCACAACATGGCCGATTGCCCCTACTGGATGCGATATTATATTAAACTGTTTTGATAAACCTGTTGGGTCCACCACTTTATCGCAACCATAATTTCATAAGACTCTCGCAATTGCAACTTTATGAAAATCCACATTAATAGAGGTCCCCACACGTCATGGCGTTAATCCTGCAATCGCAACTTCATGAGAATCCTGCAATCACAACATTCAATATCACTGATATTCACATATCACCCCGTAGCGGATGCAATATTTAATAAACCGTTTTTAATAAGTCCGTCGGGTCCACACCTCTATCGCAATCAGCGGTTTGACATCCCTTTGAAACTTGCGATTACTGCGGATGCGATATTTTATTAAGTCATGCTATAATGCTGCAGCGGGTCCGCAATGCTATCCCAGTCGGGGGTTCGGGGGTTTATGGCAATCGGCGGTCCAGGGTGACAACCCTTTGTGATTTGTGTAACTTCTTCGATATCTGGACGCAATACTACATAAAGGTATGTTCTAATGGAGCTATCGGGTCCGCATATTATATCGTAATCTATGGTTTGCGGGACTTTGACTGGCACACGGATTAAAACGACCTTAACCCCCGCAGTTGACTATGATCTAAGAGTTGAATATGAGATCAACGGCTAGGATTGAGTGTAGGACTTCAGCCACAATCAAGGAAATCTGTACTTTCCTACCCCGGCAGTTGCTAATCACCATCGATCTGACGATCCAGATCTATTCCTCTACCATTCTTCTTCCACAAGCACTTGGGTTTGATCTCTATCGTTCATTTCTTGACTCCATTATATTGCAATCGGGGGTTTGAGCAGTGTTTACATAACTTAATATAATAGAACCGTCGATAAAGCTCCTCTGATATAAATTCTCTGATGCGGTGTTATTACATGGTTTTATTCTTGGTTTCTTGCTCCTGTGACTTCTCTTCACTCTTCCGCTCTTCCGATATTTGTTGCTCCTGTGGCTTATCTACCTGTAACCTCCGATAACTCTGTTTATGCTCCTCCGATATCGTTGTTGCTCTTTGTTCTTCTGATAACACTTACCCTTAGGCATATGCGAAAACCTGCTTCTGTTGCTCCGTAACCTGCTTCTTTGATGGCTTCCGATGAACTCTTCCTCTCACTTTTTGACTTCACAATGGCTTCTCCTCTTTGGTTTCTTGCTCCTGTTTCTTCACGGATCTACTGCTTCTATTTTGTTTGTATATATATATTCAATCTACTTGGGTTCTCCATGAGCAGTATTATGATCAATGGGCATCAATGGGCAACCACACATGTCACAAGAATTTGCCATCACAAACACTGCCATATTGACATTAATGACAACCTAGATTAACAGTTTCTTACCGATGAAAACTTCTTTGGGAGTTTTGAAGTCCAACGCTTGATGAGGACATCTATTTTGAACATACACAGCGGTGTTTGCAACTTCGGCCTATAAGAACTTCGGAAAGCTTTGATCATGAAGCATGGCAAGAGTGGCTTCTACGATAGAACGGTTCTTCCTTTCATCAACATCATTTTGCTCAGGAGTATATGGGGTAGCAGTCTCCTTCTTAATGTCAGCTTCTCTACAATAATCTTTGAACTCATTTGATTTGTATTCAGTTCCATTATCGGTCCTTAATATTTTGATCTTTTTCCCGGTTTGATTTTCGACCAAAGCTTTGAAAGAACAAAACCATGATAATACTTCGTCCTTCTTCTTCAAGAATATATCCAAGTCTTGCGAGAGAAATCATCCATAAAGATGGCATAATATAAATATCCTCCCAATGAGTTCACGGGAATTGCACCAAATAAATTAGAATGAATCAATTGCAATATGTCAGCGGTCTTGCTGTCACTTGAGGGGGAATGGTCCCCTTGTATGCTTTCCTTCGACACACCCTTGACAAACACCTTCATGTTCTACTTTAAATTCAGGCAAACCTGTCACTATCTTCCTCGCATCGGGTAGAGCCTTATGATGTAGATGAGCAAACCTCCAATGCCATAATTCAAATTGAAGTGATGTGTCGCAAGACATAGCTCCCAATGGGCTTCCTCCAACTTGATATAGGCTATCAACCCTGAAGCCAAGTGTAAATGCATCTTCGAAATTTTTATTCCACACACGCACCTTTTCGTCGATGAATGCCACCTTGAATCCTTTGTCCTCCATCACCAAGATAGATACCAAGTTCGTCTTTAGATCAGGTACATATACTACTTCTTGTAGATGAATGGTGTTACCCTAATTCAATTGAAGAGTAACATTCCCACCTCCCTTCATGGGATAGGTGGCATTGTCTCCAAGGATAATTTCTAAATTTGTATCCCTTTCAATCAGATTTGAAAGAGCTTCCTTATACCCGGTGAAGTGCCTTGAGGCACCACTATCAATCAACCAATTTCCCAAAGTGTCCGGAGGAGATGCAGTAGAAAGGAAGATATAAGATAGAATTTGTTTTGCTTGTTATCAACAACAGTAGATTCATCATACCTGGTGTTTCTTGATCTCTTGGGAGGGCGACCATTTCCTTGATGAGAAGCGAGGGCATTCCTTTTTCCTTGGTTGTTGAATCTGCCATTCCTTTGATTGTTGTTGCCCCTGAAATTGTTGTTGTTGGGATTGTCATCATCATGGGGTGTATCCCTTCTATTAGGACACTCCCTAGCATAGTGACCAAACTTGTTGCAAATGAAGCATCTTCCCTCCCTTCCAATTTTGAAACCTGGCCTTCCTTGACATTGCTTCTTTGAACCTGCATTGTTCTTCTTTTTAGCATGAGTAGAGAATGCAATAGGATCATTCATATTTGAAGGCATATCTAGTTCCATCATCCTTGTTTCTTCTTGAGAGCATCTAGTCAGCAATTCTTCAAAACCTGGAACCTTGTCGTTGTTAAGAATAGTAGTGTTGAATACATGCCATTCACGAGGGAGTCCTCCAAGGGCAATGATGATAAGCACCCTATCAGCAATAGCTTCTCCAATTGAAAGAATATCATTTTTTATCTCTGTAATCCTCACGAAGTAGGATTCAATATCTTCATTTCTTCCTTTCTTTATATCATGCAGCTTGTTCTTGAGGAAAAGAATTTGATTTGCATTGCTAGATTTGAACATGCCAACCAACCTATCATATATCTCCTTTGATGTGTGCAAATCATAAATGTAAGCAACTAAATGCTTATGAATAGAATCCCTGATGATCTTCTTGGCTTTGAATTCACCCTTCTTGTATTTGGTTTTAGCAGCAACCGATCATTAGAAGGAAGTTATGAAATCTTTCCCTGCACATAATCCATCACATCTTTCTCTTCTAATGTCAAATCAAGAGACATCTTCCATGCATGATAATCAGACTTATCATGAAGCTTATCATCAGACTTGAAGTAGGATGTGAAAGCCATTGAATCTTGTTTTTGATTAGTGGTTTCTCCTCTTGGTAATTGCTCTTCTTGCTTGGGCTTTGTCTTCACCTCAGCTCTGATACCATGTTAATTTTAGATAACAATAGTATGTTCTATGCTTAAAAGCAATTTACTTCATTTTTTCTTATGAGCCCAATATCAATTTCTAGATTAGCAATCACATTAACATAATAGTAAATGCAGATAGAACATAAATAAACAACAGAAGACGAGCCAAGACAAGAGGACACAATATTTGGTGGATGCAAGGGAAAAACCCCAATATGGCGAAACCCTTTGATCAAGTCTTCTTATTATTCTTCAAAAGTTCAGCAAGGAGAGAGAGTACAATATATAAAATTCACTTGCCCAAACAAAGTCAAATTTGTCTCGTCAAACTACAGTCAACAGGATGCCCTAACCAGAAAGTCAACATTGGTCAAATCAGCAGAATTTCTCCTCCAAATCAGCTCAGTCAAACCCAGTCAATTCAGCCTCCAACGACAGTCCAAATCAGCCCAAAACAGTCCTGAAGAAATCTGTCAAACTTGGTCAACACACAGTCAAACCTGCGGTCAATGTTGGTCAAACAACACAGAAAATCTCGATTTCTGTGCCAAAGAATGCAGCCTACCCAAACAAAAATATTCCCACAAAAATTGCAGTCAAACAAGGCCAAACGTTGCCCGGTCAACGCTAGTCAAACCTGCTGCAACTTGGTTAACGCAGAAATCAGAAAACCCTAGTCAAACTTTCGCACGTGTGGAGGAGAAGAAGTGTTGAAGAAAAGTGTAACTAGGTTCGGTATTTGTCAATGTAATTTTGATCTTTCTACTTGTCAATCTTGCTCATTCCATAGGTCTAGGAAAGTCAAAGAGTCAAGATTATGTTAAAGAGCTCTTTAAAAGCATTTACATAATGTACATGGGTCAACCTAGTGTGAAGAAACCCTCCAAGACAAGCACCATTCATCAACAAAGAAGACTACAAGCAAAACGATGAAGAAAACATCATGTTGGCCTACAAAAATTAATTAAACAACTAAAAGATGACATGTCGGCTCATATAAATGACACAACAGTTCACTTCGTCATGTCGGCTCAAATACAGGGTCAAACCACTATAAATAGGCATGTAAAGTTCAGAATTACAGTCAAATTTTTTCAGATATCTTTGCAACTTCGGAGGTGCAGGAACTCGCATTTTTCTGAGATGGTTCAGTCAAGAACAAGGACTGTAATCTGCATTACAGGAGAACAGTCTCTCAAACCTTTGAAATCTCGGACAAGGTATAGGGGAGCAGACATGTTGGATAAAGTGCAGTGGGGCAGCTCTTATAAATGAAGTGGCTCAGAATCTCAGATGAGGACAGCAATCCTATGTTTCTCGAATGGACATCATGATCTCTGTCTCAGCATACCTAACACAACCATGTGTGATGTGGACTATCCATGTGATCTCATAGTTACATAGTTACAGTCTCATGAGGAGGATCTCAATGTGGCATACATCCTAAACATAGTCATGACCTCGACATAGTTACAATTATGATGAAAAACTCAGTTCAGTTATCATATATATACCTCAGAATGAAGATCTCATTGTTATAACAAAGACCTCGGTGAAGAGGTAGGATAGGTGCAGTAGTGATGAACATCTCAATGAAGGTGCAATCATGGTGCAGTAATGAAGATCTCTGTGGTATAGTAGTGATGGCCTCAATGGTGGAGCAATGATGATGATCTCAACAGTGACAAAGAAGAGGATTGGTGTCTTGGTCTTGGAGTGGCATAATAGGTCAAGGGTCAAGGTCTTGGTGTTCGTCAATTAGAATCTCTATAAAACAAATTTTGTGCGGGTTTTCCTCTCCAAGAGGAAGAGGTTTTAGACCTGGCAGAAAGGCAACCAACTTGTGTTCTTGTCTCTTTGTTTTGGTAGCAGTTTTTGATGAAAAAAACACACACACTAATAAGAAGAAGAAGATCAAGCTAAGATAAATCGTAAAAGCACTTCACAAATTGTTATCAAGTCTAGAAGAATCACATTAATCCCACTTGCCCTAGATTCTTCAACATGGTATCAGAGCTAAGCTGCAGAAGTCAAAGGAAGGGCAACAAAAGAGGCATACAAGGATCAGTCCTCGAGAAAGGCATCAAAGTAAGGTTAAGGGTTTTGTAAAGAATAAAGGATCAAGTCTACAACAAGCAGTCTAAATCAGCAAAGAACCTTTTCTCCACAATCATCATCAAAAAGGTCACCAAGAACCTTATCAATATGACTACAAAGCAAGATAACTCAAATTCAAAGATTATCATCTTGGAGAGGGTCAAAAATCCGAGAAGCAGTCCTAATCTACACTACAACAAAAGGAAAACACTATACCTTTCACAGTCTCGATGCTAGCCTCAAAATTTGGGTGTCATTACAACCCATGTCATACCACAGCAATTTTAATAACTTAAAGCAGTTTCGATGATTGGTATTGAACAATGCTCAAAGGCCACAAAGATCTTTCCTCGTGCTAGTCAACTCAAGCAAGGTTCTACTCCAGCAAGGAGCATTGCAACAAGGTTACAAAGATATACAGTCACAACCAATGTTGTTAAAAGCGCGAGCGGGATTTAATCGGCGCGGGGAAAAAAATGAAAAAAGCGGAAAAATCGGGAAAAAAGCGGAAAAAAGCGGGAAAAAAGCGTTTGGAACAAAAATATTCATTTTTTTTCATTTTTTTTCAATTTTTTCAATATCTAAACCA